>OVAN01009915.1:0-15953 GCA_900406275.1 Anastatica hierochuntica | reverse complement strand
GAAGTTTCTCGATCCATGAACATGGAGTATTGCTTGAGAAACTCCGAAGAGAGTTGGCGATAACTTCCGATGGAGTTTCGCCTCGCACGGGAGAACCACTCGAGGGCGGCTCCCTGGAGATGCTCNTTTTCGCCCTCCTTGAGTTTCGATCTCGCCAGCGCGATCTAGAAACTCTACAAGTAAGCTTTCGGGTCGGTGGTCCCATCATAGGTTGGGATCTTCACCTTTCCCGGATCTGAGATCCTCGTGTTTGTGATGCGAGCAATTAAAGGAGTCTTTCGAGCCTCGTCGAGGAGTCGATCGATCTCGGGCGCATCGCTGGTCGCATGATGGATCTGCGACTTTACCGCTTTCACTTCTGCCGCGGTTTTTGTGATGTAATCGCGAAGATCGTCGAGATCGTGATTAGCAGTTTTGCGAGAAGGCCTGTGCGTTTTGTTAGCGACTCTGGCCTGCCGTTCAGCCTGCTCTTGCTGCTCAACCCAGAGGAGGATTTCTTCTTCCTCCGTCATGGGTTTGTTGAGCTATGAATTGCGGCGAGCTTCTCGACCCTTCATCCTTCTCGAGTGAACATCAGCGTTCTTGTCCGTAGGATCGGTGTGGTCGCTGAAGTCCAAGTCGATTCGCTCGGCCTTAGGTTCCTCTGTTTATTTTTCAAGAGATGGGAGGTCGTTCGCATCAGTCCGGGTCGCGACAGGTGTGATATCACCGGGATTCTGTTCTGATGGTTTCTCCGGTGCGTCGCGGAGTGCTCCAGGCGGAGTCACGAAGTTGAGTCTTCTTCCGTGGAGTCTGGTTGCTCCATGCGGAAGGATTTTCTTGGTTCTCATAGTTAAGGCCTCGACCTGTTTNGTTCTCGCAGTTAAGGCCTCGACCTGTTTTGCGAGAGAGTTAGTGAGTTCATCACTTTCTGCCGACTTCTTTTCGAGAGTCGAGAACATGTTTTTGATCTCCTAGAAAGCCGCGATGTTTGGATCAGCTTGATCGCGGTGACATTCGTCGTCATTGTGATTTCAACAGTGTCGCTGGCGTTGTCGCCTTCGCGAGCTGGTTGGTTGTTCTGTTCGTCAGTGTTCATGATTGATCTGTGATTAGCGTGGAGAAATCGCGTGTGTCCCCTCCTTCTAGCGCCAAATAGTGGGAACCAAAATTCTCACTGTCAATGTTATGTGGTTCACGGATTCTCTGTGGCCAAAGATCAATAGATCAAGTAGTGAGTTGAAGAGTTAGCGAATAAGAAATACGAAATTTATCTGCGAGAGAAGATCAAACAAAACAGCGTGAGTAAAACGTATGAACGAACAGTATGCGAGATTTAGGTTAACGATATTCGATTTACGAAACGAAACAAGTTGGTAATGAAAGTGAATTAATACAAAATATATTGCGAAGCGATATGAAATTAACGGTGATAAAGTAACAGGATTCGTGAAACAGGTTAACGTGAACGAAATACAGAATGAATATGAGAACGAATCTTAAGTATGTGAAAAACGTAAACGAAGAACGATTCGACAGACACAGTTAACAAAGAAGTTAAGGGATCTTATTCGAATTTCGTGATCGGAGCGTGCGAAACCGGTGTTAAGCTGTGGCCGCAAGATCTGTTGGCGACGATTACCTAGAACTACAACGCAGACTCGTAAGCAAGTTGAGACGCAGCTCGCTAACGAAAACGAAATAAGAACCCTAGTTTTTCTAAGTGTTTTGCGGTGACGAAAAGTTCTAAGAATGTGTCTCCCTTTTTTTTGTCTTTCACTTCGCGTCCTTTATATAGATCTTCGTGGGCTGGCTCGATTTCCTTTTCCGTCCCGATTCGTGCATATCTTCTCGCAGAAATATTCATGTTTCCCTGATTTTCCTAAATCTTTTCGAGATCCTTCCTTAGCTTCCCAGAACTTGACATTTTCACGAAATCCTAGTGAACCGTCATTGCAAGTGGGCCGGTTCTCGCCCGAAAATGGTAAGTGGACTGTTATCGCGGTTTGGGCCCTTTCGGGCCGTTTCGCGGTTAAGTGACCTTTAGGATTTATCACGGAAAACCGTTTCTCGCACGAATACGCGGCAACAGCTTCGTGGACTGTTAAGACCAATCGTATAGTTTAGACTCTTCCGGTGTTTAAGTTAACCGTTGACGTTTTATACGATTGATACGAAGTTCACAGGAAGCACGAATCCTTGTGACTATTGTCATGANCGGAAACTCCAATCGAGACGAAACGAGAGATGATCAAGTGACGATTCTAAGGAAGTGAAGATTGGAAGGGACGTGGTTCAGTCAACGAACTACGACTGAACGTTAACCGCGCCTCAGCGCCATCTGGCGCCAAGGACATAGCTTGGTCCTGGCGCCCATTAGCGCCAAGACGGACACTTTGTCTTGGCACCAATTGGCGCCNNNNGCGCCAAGACGGACCTTCTGTCTTGGCGCCAAGACCATGCTCTGGTCTTGGTGCCATTTGGCACCAAGAAGGGCCTCCGGTCTTTGTTCAACCGACGTCTAGATCAGCCTCTAGTTCGGTCGTCAATCGGTTCCAAGACTCGTTCGCAGGTCTGGCATCAATCGGCGTTTTAGACATTTATTCGAAGCGACGCGGTTCTCTAACGCTTTTGGTTGTTTCGTATCGCTTCGGAGGCTGTATCGTGTGGCCTTGTGAGAGTTATCCGAGGGCCATCGATGCTAACCTGGGCACTTTGATGCTTTAGTTGCTTGCGGACGGACAGACTTTATTCGGAGATTGGTCGTGATCGACTATCTCCGAAGCTTTGAAGCTAGGTCGGGAAGAGACAGCATGAGGGATGAGAATCTCGGAGCTTTCAGATATTCTTACGATTCCTGTGTCCGAAGGGGAAAACATCGTTTGCGTGGTCCTTTTCAGGCATCGATTTCGTCGGGACAGTTTTTGACCCCAACAGCGTGCATCTTGTTGCATTTGTAGATACACCTTTTGAGAAGCTCAATGGAAGGCCT
Organism: Anastatica hierochuntica; assembly: GCA_900406275.1. Taxonomy (NCBI): domain Eukaryota; kingdom Viridiplantae; phylum Streptophyta; class Magnoliopsida; order Brassicales; family Brassicaceae; genus Anastatica; species Anastatica hierochuntica. The sequence continues at coordinate 12,982 of OVAN01009915.1, read as the reverse complement.
AATGTATGGATTCTAGATGGAATCAAAGTCAATAATCAAGAAGAAAAAGGAGCTAAATGCATGTGGATAAAGTCGAAGCAAAGAAACAACCAAACTAGCAAAGAGGAAGAAAAAGTTTGCTAATGCTTGCTACTATGGACTAGACAGGTCGATAGTTACATGCATAAGGTCGATAGCAGCAAGCATGACCAGAGCTGCTGCCTAATGTTGGAAACTATCGACCTGCTTGGTCGATAGTGAGTTGCATAAGGTCAATAGCTCGCTACACTCAACCTTAGAAGCTCCTAGGGAAACACTTTCTCATCTCCACTTAAGCCATTAAGAGCATAAGACTCAATATATCTCATTTCTTTCATCTATATAATCATCTTGTAATCACTTTAATGTTTTAGATCTCTATAAGATCAAACCTTGAAAACCTTTGGATTTTATATTAACCTTTTTTCTCATATACTTCTTTTGGTTTTTTTAGATGCATACTAATTTTTTATCTAGTCACAAACTGGCCTAGAAAGCAAACAACAATGAACAGAGCAAGGTGGGAATGTTACTGATAAACCCTAATATCTATGAATCCCAAGCATACGTGATCACGACCTCATTGATACCTACTATCTAACAAGCAAGTTACTCTTGATTAGACATGTAAAACACGCAACAAGAAAGAACAGGAAGCATTACATCAATCAAAGACGAGAGTACGATAGAAACCAATTTATTGACGAAATAGTGAAGGAAGATATAATCCTTTGAGATGTGAAGGGCATGACCCCAAAGGGTGTCGTCCCTGGCTCCTTGAGACTCTAATCTAAGTTATAACAATGCAACTCTGGAAATTCAATGGCTAAAATAAAATATATAGTGCTTGTCCAACTTAAGTCAATTAGTTTAATACTTGACCTTTAGGACCTTCTAATTTGGGTTTCTTGTAGAAAGGCTTTACTTAACATATTGGACTTGGAAAGGCTTGTAAGACATCTAATTTGGTCGTGTCAAATTCTTGATTGAAACCAAAGTTTAAATCTTTTAGTAATGGCCTTCATGTGCATCCTTATTTGTAAGCCAGCAGGATCAATCATCAGTATTTTTTTTATTACTCTTGATCCTCAACTCTGAATCATGTTAAACTACTTACATATGATATCTAACTTAGATCTCTAACTCTTGTCCAAATATCATCAAAATCCAACGATGACAAGGCCTTCGTCTTGGATGATCTTTCTGATGCTCGTAAATTGTAGCTTTTGCTCCAATTAGCTCTTTATTGCTACAAAATGCATAGTTCGGCCTGAAATGACTCAAAATACTACTTATACAGAAAACTACCATCTCATGCATAAAGTTGCTTTAAAAAAATAAGAAAACATACTAAAATCAAAAGGAAAAGAGGTACAATATTATTGTTATCAACTCCCACAGACTTAGCTTCTAGCTCGTCCTCGAGCTAAGAAAATGAAGAAAAGAGAAGAGCTTTGAAAACTTGTAAAACTAGCTAAACTTCCTGAACTTTTTGGCAACTTAGACTGATGAAATCCACTAACAACTCCATTAACATTTAGGTAGAACCCTCGGTATTCACCACAAATTTAAGCAAAGTCCCCGATTGAATCCACAATCAACTAAAGGGATCCTGTATCTCTGTCACTACTCCCTAAAATCTACAGCGCACAGTCTCTTCGAGAGATTATCGATCAAAGAACACATAGCCTCGTGTCAAACATGATCCTAAACAATTACCGCCCACAATTGATTCCTTTCCTCTTCTTTATTCACTTTTAGATGATTTTTAGAGGCTGATTTTTCCCTACTTTCTAGGGTATCATTTTATTTTTTTAATCAGCCTCATGAGACACGATTTTTCTCTATTTTTCTAGGGCATCATTTTATTTTTTTATCGATCTCTTCAATCTTTTTTTCTTTTAAGCAAATTCGGATTTATTGGCTTTGCATTTCAATTGGAAGTGAGTCCTTTTACTCACTTCATAGTCTTACATCTGAAAATATCATCCATAAGCATCTTTTGATGATTTTTATTATACATGAAAGAGGGGAACCTGATAACACCATTATTTTACAAATTTCCCGTTAGATTTTAGTATCTTTTAAGGGTGTTTTTATGCAATTCTCAATGATTAGAAGTAATTTTCTTCTATTTGTGGTATTTCAAATCATTTCAGGTCAACCAATGATATTTGGAGCTTTGTGGAGCTAAATGAAGCAAAGTTAGTTCTCGGACAGATTCCGAGCATCAGAAATATCATCCGAGATGAAGGCCTTGCCTTGAATGGATTATGTTGGCTTTTAAATCAAGATGGTCTCGCATCATTTGGAGTAGTGGACAAAGAGTTACACTAATTTTATTGAAGACTGGTCCAGCTGTCTCGCAAATGAAGGGTGCGTAGAAAGGCCAAAATATAAAGAAGACCATTTGGGTTTCGAATTAGACATTCTCCATACTCAAGTGGGTCTATTCCTAGCCTTTTAATTCCCAAGAACTCAACTTAAGACCTCTTTACAAGAAGCCCAACATTTGAAGGCCTTAAGTCCCGGTTTTACACATTTTGACCTAATGAGGAAATGTACTATAAATAGTTGTTTTTAGCTTTTGTATTGGAGAGAGTTTTTTAGGTTTTAGATTAAATAAGTGCCTAAGGAGGCAGGGACGACACCCTTTGGGGTCTTTCCCCTTGTAGCCTCCAAATGACCCGTCTCATCTCAATATATCCATATTTCTTCCATCATTCGGTTTTATCTATCCTTCTCCCTTTTATTTGATATGAATGCTTGCTGCCATGATTGATTTCGTGTTAACATGTTTTTAATATATTAGTTTGCATGTTAGACAATAGATTACAGGGAATGAATGAGTTTACTTGAATAGGATTACTAGTCGATTAAGCTTTATCAATATAGTTATCATCTTTGCTTGTATGTTAATGTTGTTCACATACGAAGCTAGTTTGTGAATATATCTATAGTTGTTTTCATTCCAAAAGCTTGACTTACAGTTGGATCTAGTATTTTATGAGCCTTTCTAAGTAAACCTCGATAGTAGACCAACTTAGAATCGTGAACAATCAGTCTTGATCGTTTTAATGCATGTTTATTTATTTTAAGGTCGTACGAAAGTCTAAGTCCCTTGATATTAATCATAGAATCCTGAACCTCGAAAGTGGAGAGGATCTACCTTAGTGGTTGTGTTCTAGACCGAATCACTATTCCCCTAGTCGTTTTTAACTCTTGCTTGTTTACTTTAACTTTTTGTTGTTTGATGCATATTTTTTCATTGATTTATCCTCTGTACATAAGCATATAGAGTAGGTTCATTTGCATCCATAAAACCATAAGAACCAAATAAAAACAGTGACAACACCCTTGCATATCTTGTTCTTAGCTTAGTCCAAAATCATCTAGGTTCTAAGTGTGACTGCCTAATCCCTGTGGATTCGATCTCTAAATATTACTGTGGATGTTGTACACTTGCAGCTAGGTTTTACTTGGGGTAAAATTTGACCTCACAACAAGTTTTTGTCGCCGTTCCTGGATACTAGTTATGTTTACCTTAGAATTTAGATATATCATTAAGTATAGGAAAAATTTTATTTCTTTTCCTTTAAATTTTGACATCTTTGCAAAAAGTTTCAGTTTTCTTGTAAAAATTTTGGTTTGCTTTTTCTTTTAACTTCTTTTAATTCTCTTGGAGTTTTTACATTTAGAATTTAGATTAACTTACAATAGTTTTGTGCTCCCTTGTTCTTTATAAATAATAAAACTTAGAATTATCCTTTTCCTATTAGGAATACGATTTTTCTATTCTACTAACCTATTTAATTGTTTCTCTTGTGTTTTTCAAGGAAAATACAAGAAACCAGAACCTAAAACTCAATACCCTAAACCTCTCTATAGCCATGGACAAAAACTTTGAAGGATCTAGCTACCCTAATCCTCATTCACTCAAATTCATGGAGGATACTCAGTACTATCCTCATGCCTATCAGCCTAACAGAGACTATGTTGAACCAAGAGGTCAACCTCAAGGAGATTGTGATTGGAGGGGAAGTACAAGCCACGAATCCACTCAAAGAGGCTGGTATAACTCCATACCGCTGGAAGACTCATATGAATCCCAACAAAGAAGACCTATGCTTCAAACCATGAAGGGAGATCCCTGAACCGAAATCTCCACAGTTTTCTTCCCCATGAGCAACTGCGACATCTTCCATGACCTATCACTCCAAGCTTAGAAGTATCACGGTCCTTTTCTCATCCTATAAGTCATTACACACCCCTAAGATCTATGCAGTTCAAGATCGAGCACTTCACAAAGCAACTTCTTGAGATTCAAGACGATATGGAGCAGAAAAAATATACTACAATATATAACCATAACTTTGCCCTTGAAGAGAGGATTGAGAAGCTTGAACTCACTATTCAAGGCTTAAACATGAGACTAATCTACATAGAAGCGGCTGTCAAAGAGCTATTCCACACTCGTTCCCAAAAAAATTCCACAAAAAACCCAAGGAGAAGCTGAAAATCGCCTTCAAGAAAGCAGGAACGTAAAAGCTATGGACAAAAGACTTAAGTCTTTGGTTTAGGACGTGAAAGCTAAGAAAAGGAGCTTTTCTTCAGACTTTATAATCTTAAACCTTAGGATCAAAAGGTTCAAGGAAGAGCAGGATGAAAGGATCAAAGAGCTGGAAGACAGTTTGGAAAAATTGGTGTCTAGTTCCAATGGAAAGAAAAAGAGGATGGAAGATGACCAGAAAGATGAAAAGGAAAACATGGGAAGAACGGACCACGAAACCCCTGAGATTTGTGATATCAAGATCAATCTTGATCTCCTAATCCCTCATCTCAAAGATATCAAGAAGAAACTAGTGGAGAATGAAGAAAACTCCAATAATTTTGTCACTTAGCCTAATGACTAGAAGGGAGAGGTCCTAGTTTTTTGATTTCCAGCCTTTGGACAATCAAAACTCGCCCCAAAGAGTGGAATCTCGCACGCCCTTCAACAGGACAGCTAGGCCTCGGTTTGAGCACAAAAATGACAATGTCTACTTGGGATCAAGAGGAGCAAGTGCCTTCATTCGAAGAGAGAAATGGAAAGAATTTCTCAAGATATCTCGTGAGCTACCAGTTGTTGTTACATTTAAAAGTGCATGGACTACTCAAAGGGAGCTCAGAAAATGTTTTGAAAACAATCTTCAAGACTTGGAAAGAATAGAATGATTGTTTAATTAAGTCAAGGATCCTAACAGGCGCTTTATCACTCTCCAAATTTCGGAGGATCCATGACTCTTCCTAATCAAGTGTTCCATCAACAAATAAGTTTTTGAAAACTCTTTATGCGACTCCTTAGCTGGAGCGAACCTCATGCCAGCACATATTGTTGCACGGCTTGGTTTCACAAATTTCAGGCCTTCGGAGATGTGTATCATCTTCGCTGATGGATCAATAAAAAGAATTGTAGGATCATTACATGGTATTTGAATAAGAATAATAGTGATCTTGTGCCTACTGACTTTCATGTTGTTGAAGTAGCGGCGAAGCATTCTTCAAGTTTAATACTTGGAAGAAGCTTTCTTGCAATCATAGGAGTTTTCATGGACTGGCCAAATGGAAAAATGCACTTAATTCATGTTGATAAGGACCTTTACTACAAGATAGCAATAGCAGCAATGGAGATTAGGTGTCCTCAACCAATTCAAATGTTTGCATTGGAAGTAGAAGCACAAGGACAACAGGAGATTTCATCTAAAGGATCTACAACAGAAGGATGGAGATTTTACTCTCCAGTGAGGCTTTCTCACGTCTAAAAATGCCCAGGAGTCGAGCTAATTGACTTTAAACAAGAGCTTTATGGGAGGCAACCCATATGTTTTATTTCTTTAGTTTTGTTTGATTTTTTATTTTTAACTTTGATCTTAAGAAAAAGTTGTTGTTTATTTTGGTGTAATAAGTTTTAATAAATGTTTTTAAAGTTAAATTACTTTTTTTTAGCAGAAATCTACTTTGGAAAGAAAAAAAATGGAGAAAATGACGTTTGAGTCGTAATGATGGATCTCACCAAGAACAAAGCATCGACCAGTAACAGGGAATCCACCACCCGGTCCCAGGAAGCACCCAGCACCGGTCCAGGGAACACCACGACCGACCGCTGCCCAATACCAAGCCCCTTGACCGGTGTCAAGGGCATTATGCCCCAAACACCCGAGGCACTTCCTTCCCACGACCGGCCACGTGCCCTGAGGAGTCCAACTCTGGTCCTTAGCCTTTTGCCACTCAGTCCCAGTCTCGAGCCTTAACCCATCCCGACCATCTATTTCCACGTCCCGACCATCCCATTTCCCATCCAGACATGCTTTTGGTCGAGAAAAACAATGCCAAACGTCTAATTTTCACATTTTCTTGGCTGGATTATGCATAAGCTCAAAATTTTCAAGGTAATCAAGTTAATCTAACATATATGTACCATTTTATGGTGATTTTCAAGATTTTAGCCTCAAGAATACGAGGATACATGCTTGAAGCTACAAGGAGCCTATACCGAGCAATCTCTTGCATCTTAACCATTTTATTTCTGCCAAGCATGAAATCAACCAAGTTTTTTCCAGCATCTCACAGAGAATCTAAGGGATATTTAAAGGTTTTAAAACTCCCCCTAAAAGACCCTTAAACACAAAGGTGAGCCTGTGGAGCAAAAATTGCAAGAATTTGGACTTCAAAGGAACTCCGAGAAAGAACTTCAGTTTCAATTCATGCCAAGAAGTATTGTGTTCAGAATGAAGATTATTTTGAAGCTATGAGTGATCCAGACAAGAAAGAGCCATTCCTCATCCACATTCAAAGGCTCAAAAATGTGATCAAAGGGACAAAGACCACAACCATAGCATCTAAGGAGCATCTAAGTCAATAAAAAGTTCCAAGCCAGCTGAGCATCATTAAATACTTCCAGAAAAACGCGAGAAAGAGGCTGGCAGAGATCTTCATCTACTTTTGGCTCAACGGGACACAAAACCGACGAGTTTGGTATCTCTGAAACTCTTATTCAGGAGTTAAACCAAGTCCTACAGCTGGAAACGCCCAAATAAAGTGGGAAATTTATGAAGAATAGGTCAAGCAGATTTGGAGGCGCTCATACTTCACTTTGGAGTGCCAAATTGGCTAGAAACCAAAGAAAAACTCGGCCAATGCCAAATCAAGCTCCGTCAAGCGAACCAATCTGTCAAGATGACAATTTACTACTAACTAGCATAAAAATAAGGCGTTTCTCAAGAAAACCAGCCTTGGAACAATCAGAATTGCACCAGCCCAGTTTCTCATCAAGATGAGCCAAACCGATCATTCCGAAGAGACCAAACTCGGGCATAACAACATTGGCATGAGCTTTAGCCTTAATAATTAATTTTTACTTACTAAATTTGCTATTTTGTAGTAAGTTTTCAGTTTGGTCGGAGCAGTCTTCCCGGATTGCAAAAACGGACCATTGCTCTTCATTTCGGTTTATCGGAACATCAAACATGGCCATCTAACTCTCCATATTTTTCGACCAGTTGCCTAGTAACTTCTATTCTCTCTCTTTTACATTAGTTTTCAGTACATTCCTCACTTGATTTTACATTGGAACGGTGTAAGGTAAGTCCGGGGATTTTATTGTTACTAATGCTTTTTTCTTTTTTTATTCTTTTTCTTAATTTCTAAGTCGTTTTCAAAAAATTTCAAACAAAAAAACGTTTTAATTGAGTCAAAACAGGCCAACGAGCTTGACTTTGAACTAAACAAGTGATTAAGTACTAGTGTACATAGTGACAGTGCTTGATTGCAGTTTAACCATTTGGAAAAGCTCAGGTGGATCGGCTAACCAAGACACCATATCACTTGATATTCGGGTAATCCTAAGCTACTCAACACTTAATGAACTTAATTTTATTTTCTTGGGGCTTGGTATGCATTGAATCAGACTTCTCTTCAGATTCAAAAACATTAGTCTATGGTTCCCTCTTTCCTTTAAAAAAAAATCCTTAAAACGATGCTTATACTTGATGGATTTTGGATGTAAGGCATAAGCCAATAAGTCCAAACGTGCCTAAAACGAAAATGATTATAATAATAAATATAAATAATGAGATCGATAGAAAAAATTAAATGATACCCTAGAAAAGTAGGGAAAAATCGAGTCTTAGAGGCTGATAGTAAAAATAAAATGATAGCCTATAAAAGTAGTGAAACATCAGCCTCTAAAAAGAATTTTAAAAAGTGATAAGGAAAAGAAAAGGAACTGATTGTGGGTTGTAAGATGTTAGGATCTTGATTGAGTTAAATATTGTGTTCTTTGATCGATATTCCCTGGAAAAGAACGCACGTTGTAGATTTTGGGAGCGGTGATGGAAATTTTGGGTCACTCTTATTGATTGTGGTTGAATTGGTGACATTGTTAGACTTGTAGTTATTACTAAGGGTTCTATTTAACGTTGAATCTGGTGTTAGTGGATTTTAACAGTTAAAGTCACTAATAAGTCCAGAAAGTCTAGGTAAGTTTCCAATTTTTCAAAATTCTTATATGTTCTTCATTTTTTCAACTCGAGGACGAGCTAGAAGCTAAGTCAGGGGAGTTGATAACACCATTATTTTACAACTTTTCCTTTAGATTTTAGAATGTTTTATTGGTGTTTTTATGCAATTCTCAACGATTAGAAGTAGTTTTCTTATATTTTTGGTATTTCAAGTTATTTCAGGTCAACAAATGGTATTTGTTTGTGGAGATAATTAGAGCAAAGTCAATTTCTATACAGTTTCCGAGCTTACAAATATCATTTGAGATGAAGGCCTTGCCCTTAATTGATTTTGATGAAATTTATACAAGAGCTATAGAACTGAATTAGAGTTCAGATCAAGGTAGTCTCGTATCATTTGAAGCAGTGGAAAAAGAGTTACACAAATTTTACTGAAGACTGGTCCAACTGTCTCGCATATGAATGGTGTGTAGAAAGGCCAAAATAAAAGAAAGACCATTTGGGCTTCAAACCAGACATTCTCCATAATCAAGTGGGTCTATTCCAAACATTTTCATGCCCAATAACTCAACTCAAGACCTCTTTACACGAATCCCAACATTTGAAGGCCTTAAGGCATGGTTTTACGCTTTTTGACCAAATGAGGAAATGTACTATAAATAGTTTTGTTTAGATTTTTTTTGGAGAGATTTGTTTAGGATTAAGATCAAATAAGTACGTAAGGAGGCAGGATCGAGGCCCTTTGGGGGCGTGCCCCTTATAGCCTCCAAAAGACCCATCTCATCTCAATATATCCATATTTCTTCCATCATTCGGTTTTATATATCCTTCTCCCTTTGATTTGATATGAATGCTTGTTGCCATGATTGATTTCGTGTTTACATATTTTTAATATATAAGTTTTCATGTTAGACAGTATATTACAATGAGTCAATGAGTTTACTTGAATAGGATTACTAGTCGATTAGGCTTTTTCAATAATATTATAATCTTTGCTTGTACGTTAATGATGTTCACATACAAAGTTCGTTGTGAATAGATCTATTGTGGTTTGCATTCCAAAATCTTGGCTAACCGTTGGATCTAGTATTTGATGAGCCTTTCTAAGTTAGCTTTGAAAGTAGATCGACTTAGAATTGTGAACAATCAGTCTTGATTGTTTTAATGCATATTTATTTATTTTATGGTCGTACGAAAGTCGAAGTCCCTTGATATTAAGCATAGAATCCAGAACCTCGAAAGTGGAGAGGATCTACCTTATTGGTTGTGTTCTAGATTGAATCATTATGCTTGTAGTCATTTTTAACTCCTGCTTATTTACGTTAACTTTCTGATATTTGATGCATATCTTTTCAGTGATCTATCCTCTATACATTAGCATATAGAGTAGGTTTTTTTGCATCAATAAAACCATAAAAACAAAATAAAATCAGTTACAACACCCTTGCATATCTTGTTCTTAGCTTAGTCCAAAACATATAGATTCTAAGTGTGACTGCTAGTCCCTGTGGATTCAAAACTTGACCCCACATCAGAACCATAGACTAAATTTTATCAGGTCTGAAAAGGAATCCGATTCAATGTATACAAAGCGCCAAGAAGAAAAAAATAAGTTCATTAAATGTTTGAGTAGCTAAGGATTATCTGGATATCAAGTGATATGGTGCCTCAGTTAGCTTATCCATTTGGGTTATCCCGTCCGGTAAAACTGCAGTCAAACGCTGACACTAGGGGCACTAGTCATTTGTCAAGTGGTTAGTTCATCGTAAGATAGTTTCCTGACTAGTTTTGACTCAATAAAATATTTTTGGTTTGAAAATTTTTCAAAATGACTTAAAACAAAGAAAAATAATCAGAAACAAAGAAAAAGAATCATTAGTAACAATAAGAATCCCCTCGGACTTAACTTACACCATCTCGTGTAAAATAAAGTGAAAAAAGGTACTAAAAACTAATGGAAAAAGGATAAGGAATAGGAATCACTTAGCTACTGGTCGAAATATTTGGAGATGGTACGACCATTTTTAATTTTTCGGTAAACCAGAATTTTGCTCATTTGGCCGTTTTTGCAATCTAGGAAGAATGCTTCGCCCAAGCTAACACTCCACTGTGAAATTAGCATATTATATGAATCAAAAGGAAGTATAAAATATTGGAGCTTGTACCTTTTTTATTTGGCCGAGTTTGGTCTCCGGGAAGCTCGATTTGACTCGTTTGGTAAGAAGTCGGGTTGTTCTTGATTCTAGACCGTTCCAGGTCTGATATTTCTTTATGAATGCCTTCTCTACATGAGACTTAATGTTAACTCATCAATTTGACTGCTTTGTTCACTTGGAGGAGCTCGATTTTGCTTTGGCCAAGTTTTCTTCAGTATTTGGCTCAATCAGGGTCTCCGAGATGAAGTGTGAGTGCTTCCAAAACTGTTTGGCAGTTCTTCATAATTTCCCACTTTTTCTAGATATCATCAGTTGTAAGACTTGGTTCAACTCCTAGATAAGAGTTTTGAATAAACTGAATTCGTTGGTTTTGTGTCACCATTGAGCCAAAGTCATGTGATCGTCTCTGTCAGCCAATCTCTCACATTTTCTGGATTTATTTGATAACTTTCAGCTACCGTGAAACTTTTTTGACTTAGATTGCTCTTGAGATACTCTGGTTGTGGTCTTTGCTCTTTTGATCGCATTTAAGAATAAAATAATTCACCTTTTTATGTCCTTCCTTCCCACAGAACCAACAACACAAGTGATGTTGTTTCTTCTTTTTTTCTGACACATTTGTTGACACATATATCAGTCACCTTCACATTGTCAGATGCAACACCATGCTTTATAGCCTTCTGTGTGACCTTGATATCAATACACTGATGTATCACCTCTGACTTGTTACGTACAACTCTATGTTGTAGAACCTCCTGCCCTTTTTCTTTCTATCACTCTAAGATGTGTTACCACGCACAAAGTGTGACAGCCCCATCTGATGTACTTGATCAACACTTTCTTCTCATCGATATCCTATACCTAGTTCATCTTGGTTGGTTGTCCCATCTATAGAATTTTTTTCCAAATTTTCTTACCCATTGTTGAGCATTATGGTCTTCTTGTGATTCTCATTCAACTCTTGCTCCAACATCTTAGCTTTCTCTTGTTCACCTACTACAATATCTTCCACGCTATTGAACCTCTGTTCTAGTCTCTTGTTCTTCTCCTTTTCAACAGCAAGTTCTTCAACCAACTTGTGTGCTTCTGATCTTGTTTCTGAGTCACATTCTGCTTCTTTCTCTGCACCACTAGTTTAAGAACGTTGAATTAGGCCTTCAAAATAGCATGATCCTTGAGAAATTGTAGGTTTTATTTCCTGAGCTTCACTGATGTTGTAGCATTTTATAGGTTTTTATTGCGGTTTTTAGTCGAGATATATGGTATTTTAGTATGTATTCGTTTCTCTTTGGAGCGATTTTGTGTTCTTTGGTGTTCTTACAGGTAATGAGCTTGACTGTGTGGAAAGATCATATTTTGGATGGATTTCAAGCATTGAATGAAGCGTTTCTGAAGAGGTGAAAACATCCTGGCAGAATGACAGGGATCGATTGATCCCTGTCACGATTCGCAGATCGACTTTTTGGAACCGAACCGATTTTTGAGAACCATGTCTAAAACCTAAACTCTTGTATTTTTTTGATTATGTTGATTTTCTGAGACTTTGAGAAGGGGGAGAGCTTTGTAACCTAAGGAAGACGAATCTGAACATGTACTTCGTTTTGGAGAAGAATTTCTTAACCCTTTACTATTTTAATAGCAATTACATCATGTTCTCTCTTGATTTATGTTGTGATTGTTCATTGATTATGAGTGAGTAGTTTTTAGTTGGGTTTGGGTTTTCTCATAGAGGATTTCATGAATCTCGGGTTTTTAGGTTGTTAGATCGGGGAATTATCAATTGATCTTCGTTTTTCTTCGTGTTTAACGCCTGAATTAGCTTGATCACCTAGTTCTTGAACCTATGATATTTCACGCATCGAAAGTGTTTGATAAAATTCTTGAAAGGAAGATTAATGAGCAAATTATCTTAGACCAACAGAAGTTTATGTGTAAGCAATTTGTGAACAAATCAATCCTGTCTAGAATGCATGTTTAGGATTCAAAACTCAACGTAAATTAGTGTCTAGGATCCTATAACATAGGTAATTTGCGCTATGGAGTTCCATCACGTTGCGAAGTGTTAAAGAGTTGAAAAACTCGTCCAATATAGAAAGGCAAGGATCGATTGATCCCTGCCCTAGGATCGGTCGATCTCTGCCCTAGGATCGGTCGATCCCTGCCCTAGGATCGATCGGTCCTTGACTAATACCACTTCTGGATAGAAGGACAGGGATCGATCGACCGCTGTACCAGCATCGATCGATCCCTGTCATGATGTGGGTACATCAAATACTCGTGATTAAAAGAAGCCACAAGAGGTTGAAGAAC
>OVAN01009914.1:458-16358 GCA_900406275.1 Anastatica hierochuntica | reverse complement strand
CGACTAAAGTATTGAAAGAGGAATCAGATTATCTCTTTTGGTGAATGATACTATAAAAAGTTATCGAAAAATGTCNGTGAATGATACTATAAAAAGTTATCGAAAAATGTCTAAGTATCTCTAGGTTGAAGAAGAGTTGAAGAAGACTCTTGTTCGCCTCCTCCCCCTCTTAAATAGCTTCTTCTCTCGCCTAAAAGTTGTTGCAACTACCCCAATATCTCCTCCTGAATTCCCGGAATGCCCAACAACCCTTTTGACCGAGTCCAGATCTCCTTCTCTTTATCCGAGACCTGTTTTGTCAGCTCCTTGCTTAAACGATACCTGGACATCTTCAGCTTTGCGGATATTTCTTAAGCCTGCTTTTGTTTTGATTGAAAGGCTAACTTCCAATAGATCTAATTAAGGCCCATTACGAGATCATTATCGTCCCTCTTATGCTCTACCCATCATTTGAATTGACCCTTAGATAATGGACCAGATTTAGGCCCAACACCGGACACGCTCGTCGTACACTTGATCTCGGTTGTACGTTTGCTGGGGAAACAAAATTTAAGTTTAAATCTATACTAATTAAAAGTTTTATTATAGAAAAAAAAAATTTTAATAACTTACAACGAAGGCCTCAAACTAACCATCGATGACAGCTCGAGGAGTCTCCGAGAAGCTCGTGTACGGGCCCGAATAGTGTCGCATGAAGATCTTCGTGATCTTCTGTGCCACCTTCCCATCTTCGTCAAACCACATGGGCCCCGCCGGTCGCTCGGGGTAAAGGAGAGGCAACGCTGCCCGAGCGGAACTACGCAGTAGATCCTGCAGCGTCATCCCCGGCGGGCATAGTGCCGGGGCCGTCACGGGTGCTCCGTGATGCTCCGGGAACGTGTCTGGAACACCTCCAGAATTGGAAGCTACCGGTGCAGACCTCGCGGACTACTGTATATACGCCTCGTACGAACCGAGGGGATCAATCTACATTTTAACATTTTTTAAAATTAAATTTACTGTTTATTAAAAATATTTATTATATTTTTAAGATTAAATATAATCATAATAATTATAAATTGTAAATTTAATATTTACGAAAATGATTTTTAATATATTTTTAGTTTAATATTAAATATAATATTAATAATAACAATTTAAGTTTAGTATTTAATAAAATTATGTATTATTTACTAATATTAATATAATATTAAATACTAATTCATATGAGTTATTTACATAAATTTTTATACTAATTTAAATTCTTGTACGATCAAACTTTTTACAAACCAGTTATTTAATTCTATCTAAACAACCTAACCATATTGCTTTTCCGAACCTTAAATTTTATAAAATTCAACATCTACTAAACTATTTCTAACGTATAACTTTAAAAATTACAATATTCAAAGCCGAAAAGGTTGGTGTGAAGGCTTTGGGAGTTTTTTTAGAGGGAGAGTGTGTTTTAGAGAGATTTTTTGTGTTTTGAGCGATGGATAAATGAGAAAGAGAGGTCTCATATATATAAGATTTTCTTCCTCGCAAATAGGTATTACGATAATTATTGAAAGTCTTAAGTTCAAATAACAAACAAATTGATCAGAAGTTTAAATAAATTAAATTGGTATTTATATGTATACATTAAACTATAAACTATCATTTTCGTGAAAGTTCACTAACGATTAATTTTAAATTTATGCATTTCAGCGTATTATGATACTAGTCAAAATGTATTTTTAGTTAAAATTGTGATTCGTATTACTTTTAATGGTTTAGGATTTAGGGTTTAGGGTTTAGTGTAACGATTTGCGCGGAAATGCGAGGATTCCTCTCAAAATCGTCGCAAATTTGCGAGGAAATTGCGAGGGATCTTCGCAAAATCCTCGCAATATAGATTATATATTAAATTTAACCTACTTCTTTCAAAGTCTTCTGAAAAATATGTCCTTTGAAATTCTAGCTCTAATAAATCATTTTCATTTTGAAATACATTTCGTGTACCAAATTTGTAATCAACAGGCATTTAATTTTCCAAAAACACTTCCAATTGTCATTTACTACTTATACAAACATAATAGATAACATCACTCATCATCAGTGTCATTATGGTCAGACACATAAATGGAATCGTTTTCGTCGTCTGATTCTTCTTCGTCGTCATCATTATCCTCATCTGAATCATGCATGTCTTCGTTGTCGCTTGAATGTACATCCTCAAAATCACACGATGCTGGGTCAACTTGTATGACATCCTCGATGGATTCGATCGAAATAGTCGTGTCTTCTCATTTCATATCCTCTTGTAACACAATGTCATCATCAGCTCCAATTATACGACCCCTTGGACTCACATGGATCACAGTAAGCCATTGCTCCCGTCGTTCTCTTAATCGTGGATATGGGATGAATGTCACTTGCTCTGCTTGCGAAGCGAGAACAAATGATTCAAATTTTATACCGTCTGTTAGCGTTTACGTCTTTAACCCCCAAATTGTCCACTCGAACTCCTCGACCGAGAACTGGGTCATACGAGTCGCACCTGAACAACACACATCACAAATTCACCACTCCGGGGTAACTGACTTGTAAAATCTGATTAATCACGCCGTAGAAGTCTGATTCTCCTCGTACATATATGTCGTAATTTGCAGATGACCTACGTGAACCGTGTTGATAGGTTTGAAATGTATACCCGCGGGTGAAGCACATCGGTGCAGTGACTATCTGTGCAATTAGACCTTGTACGAGTTCATGGAACCAAAGGGGGAAAGGAACATCAATATGTCCATTGTTGACCTGAAATGAGAGTAACATGTACGAACATTTAACGAGTTTATAAATAAATTTCATAAAAATGAAACGCGGTATACACGTACATAGAATTGAAGCCACTTTGCGAAATCTCTGTCTTTGTATTTCTCGTACTCCTTGTCCGGTAAATTGGGATAAAACTCCCTTATTTGTGAATCCAATAAGTTGCAATAAATTTTTTTAGTATATTTAATCAACAATAAAATACCTTTTTATTATCAAATGGAGATAACGACTTTCGTACCTCTCGAGCGTTTGAACGAACTCACAGTTTCGTAAAATATAAGTATGTGCACTGTGATTATATGCAAAATCTTCCCACCATTCCTCCTTCAACTTCCCCGCAAGTCGTCTAATTTGGCAAAAGATGTTAGGCACATCTGGTACATTGTACGTAGGCGCCACCCTACCATCGTCGTATCGTTGAGGTCTGTTAAGCTTCCAGCGACGATCGATCCCTCGACTCGAGCTAAGTTTTTTATTTTCCTTTCAGGTATTTCATATATCGCTCAAAGGGGTACATCCATCTGAAATATTTTGGACCGGCTAGAGACGCTTTGTGTGGGAGGTGAATCGGTGAATGCTCCATAATATCGAAAAATGTGGGGGGAAATATATTTTCCATGTTGCAAAGCAGAATAGGAATATTACTCTCCATCTTTACAATCCCCTCCGCAGTCAATGTTCGCGCACATAAATCGCGAAAAATGGTCCAATGCCTGTATAAATACAATATTTATAGTTGGTAATTAACTTATATTTTCATGCATATACATTAATTGAATGAAGAATGAAGTTACATTTAATACCTGCTATTGCTTCGTGCACATGTTGCGGAAGTAACTCGCGTAGAGCAAAAGGTAGGGGCCGCTGCATACATACATGGCAATCGTAGCTTTTCATGCCCAAAAAGTTTTGTCCCTGCTCAACGCACCTTGAAAAATTAGATACATACCCATCTGGAAACTTTATGGATGATACTGCCCAATCAAACAATGCTCTCTTCGCTTCTGCTATTAATCGGAAAGCGAGAAGTGGTAATTTCTCATCTCTTGTAATATGCAACTCGCTCCTTGCACAAATGTCAACCAAATCACATCTAGACTTGACATTGTCTCTCGTCTTACCTTGCACATTGAGAAGGGTATGCATGATATTTTCGAAAAAGTTTTTCTCAATGTACATCACATCAAGATTGTGCCAAACCAATTGATCTTTCCAGTATGGGAGATCCCCGAAGATGCTCTTTTTATGCCAGTTATGACTTTCCAGATATCCATTAGGCATGTTCGGTCTAGTATGCCAATTTCCACCATGCTTCACGGTTTCTTGAGCACCGTAATACTCAATTTTCTCTAAGACAACATCACCAGTCATAAACACCGGGGGAGGAAGCTTCGGAACTTTGTTCTTTCTTAACAATTTCCTGTTCCTCCTGTAAGGATGGGACATCGGTAGAAATCGACGATGACAATCAAACCAGCAATTTTTACGTCCATGCTTAAGTTGAAATGCTTCAGATTGATGTGTACAATATGGACATGATAACCTTCCATGGGTTGTCCATCCAGATAGCATTCCGTATGCGGGAAAGTCGCTGATTGTCCACATAAGTGTCGCACGCATCTGAAAGTTCCTCTGTTTTATTGGTCAAATGTACGAAATCCACAAGTGCTGCAACTCATGGATCAGAGGTTGGAGAAAAACGTCTAAAGATTCTTAGGGTGCTTTGGACCGAGCACTAAAATGGTAAGAAACCGAAACTCCCTGTGCATGCACATCTCGGGTGGGAGATTGTACGGCATCAAGATGACAGGCTACAAGGAGTAGTTTCTTCCGGATATTCTGAATGGACTGAACTCATCTGTACACAAACCAAGATAGACATTTTTGCACTCATTAGCGAAATGAGGGTATATCGTCTGAAAGTGTTTTCATGCTTTCGCGTTTGACAGATGTGTAATTTCTCCCTCCGCAGATGTATGTTGTGTATGCTATCTCATGGCACCCGCTGTCTTTTCTGAAAGATAGAGNTAGTTGTAAGTTGATATCTCGGTTTCCCCCAAAAGCGACACTCCTGCAACTTTTCATAATCATTCCAAAATATCATGCAGTTGTCGATGCATACATCAATCATTTGTGATGGTAACCCAAGACTGGAAACCAATTTCTGAATTGCATAATAAGACTCAGCAGAATTATTTTCCGCAGGCAAATACTTTTTTAGTAAATCAGCCCATGCATCCATGCAATTCTCAGGTAAATTGTAATCATTTTTAATTGTCATCATCCTAGATGTCAATGATAATTTAGACTGACCTTGTCTATATCCATCGTAGATTGCATCTACGTTCGGTTCCTCATAATATGGAACATCAGCAAATGTAGCATTTTTATCAAATGCATAAGATGTTTCCTGAAATGCATATATAACCATATCATGAAACCTATTTTTTGTTTCATGTTGATGACGACTAATTCCTCTACTTTGGTTCCCACGACTAGAGCTACTACCTTCTTTAACATTATAACTTTCTCCATGAGAAACCCATAGATAGTAATTTGGGGTGAACCCTCTATTATATAAATATTTCTTCATGTTGTCAATTGAGTTCCCACATTTAATACAAGGGCAGAATATTTTACCGTGCTCTTGCCTAAGGGAGTTGTTTGTCGCCTGGTGGATGAACCCGCGCAAGCAGTCCCTGTACTCTTTTGTAACTTCTCCAGTAATTTGTTCTCTATGCCTATATACTCACCCTCGTAAAGCGAAAATTTCATGCTCTGAACCCGACATTTTTTTTTTTCTGTTAAGACTAATTTTTTATGTTATTGATTTTTTTTGTTTTGAGATGTTGTGAATGAACGGAAGAAGGTGGAGTTGTATTTATAGCTATTTTTTGCGATGAATTTGCGAGAAAATATATCCTTGCAAATAGTGGTTACACATCTGGCAAACGTGTTCACCTACCTAATATATTTCCTTGCAAATCTTTCGCAATTTTGCAAGGGATCTGCGAGGAAAATGTAGTTAGACGCTATTTCCTCGCAAAATCGTCGCAGATTTGCGATGAAAATGCGAGAATTATTTTTGTCGCATATTTTGCGACTAAATTGCGATTAACCTCTTTTTCCAAGAAATTTTAACGCAAATTGGTCGCAAATTTGCGGCGAATATAGTTTCCTCGCATATTGCACGCTGATTTGCGACAAATTTGGGAGAAATAATTTTTCTCGCAAATTTGCGAGGAAGAAATGTTTCCAAGCAGATTCCTCACGAATTCTTCGCAAATATGTGAGGATATGTTTTCCTTGCAAATCGGTTTTTTTCTTGTAATGAACATAATTTAACTCATGGAGTGGAGGTGATGATGTTGTAGCACGAGAGAGTTTTGCTTGTGGCTGATAAGGACATCCTGAAATGTCAAAAACAACTTCTTTTAGTTAGTATAATTTGAGTAGGGTTAAAATGGTCCAGAAAAAATTAGGAAAGATAAACGAATCAATCCCGCAATGTCACGTCATAATGGACGCTCGAGATCTTGACACATATGTTTTTTAACCTTTTTTATTTTTTTCCTAAAATGTCGAGAGTAACTCTTGTTATACCACGCGACTAAGGGCCTTATTGGTAGCGGTTGTAGGTTCTTTGTACAACACATAAATCTTTCTACAACCTAAAATCCTTCCAATCATGCTTTATATTTATGTTAAATTTATATAGCTATTTTTCTGTGGACTCTAGTGCTATCCTTCCAATCATGCTTTATAATTGGGCTCTGCATAATTTTTTACTTAAAAAATAATAACAAAAAATGCAAAAATTTAATTTATAAAATATAAATTTTATCTCTCCTGTCAAACAAAAACCAGAAAAGCAAAACAAACAAGGCAAATCTTTCTCTTGTATCATCGAGAGAGAAAAAATCTCTCTTTTGTGTCATCGAAGAAATTTCTCTCTCTTCCGTCATCATCAAGTTCTCTTTTTCCCTATACCTTTCGTCATATATACATCTCATTGTACATGTAAATTAGAAAAAAGTAAACTAGTTGTCCCACACACACACACATATATATGATAGATTTTTTGTCTTCTGTTGGTGCATGCAATTCGAATCATGGTGGTCATCCACTGACCCATGGTTATCCAAATCGTAATCAAATATGTTTCCTTTAATTTTTGTTTTAAGAATATGGACACTAAACAATACACGTGTTATCTTTGTTAAAATATCCAATATATGAAATAGCTTCTAATTTATAAAAAAAAAAACTCTAAATATGAAGAAGATAATTGTTTAGGGAGACACAACATTTATATTATAGCGACATTTATATAATCTAGCCTAATCTTCAACCATTAAAATTATAAAATATGTTAAAGAATCATATCCTCAAATTTTTAATACCTATTAAATATCTGTAATTTTATATTGTTAGATATGGCAAATACTAATGTATCCAACAAAAGTGTGTCAAACAACGGTGGATCGAACAATGATGAGACAAACGGAGTGACATCTTTTTCTCAAAGAGAGGTAAAATTTTTATCATATTTTTATTTTATATAAATTAAAATCCTTGTTAATTTATGTATTTTAATTCATTTGATATATTAATATTTAGTGGACAGATGAACTTTCTTGATTATTCATAGAGTTATATTTAGCATCACTTGATAAAGAAAATTGGGTAGACAAGGCTTTAACAAAATAAGGTACATTAAGTGTGCGAAAAAATTTTAAAGAAGCTACTGGATTTGATTTAGCATGGAAAATTTTTGCAAATCATCATCGACTATGAAACTCTACTGGAGTGTTGTTGATCGTACCACGAGAATAATCAACATGGAGAAAGAATAGTGGAAAGAACGGATACAAGTAAATGCTTATGTTCTTTAAATTTTATTTATTTATTTTAATTTATATTTTTGTAACTAATTACAAACTCTTTTTTAGGAAAGCAAAGTAGCTAAACGATTTTGTAAAAGATCTTTAACAAATGAAGACCTCTTGAAAAAATTGTTTAGTGAAGCTCACATAGGGGTTGAAAATGGATGGTCGGTCGGAACTGGTCTTGATGTGTATCGTCCCCAACATGAATATGAGGTTGAGACACAATTTTCTATGAACACGCCATATGTTAGCGAGGATCCAACTGCTTCTCATACTGCTCTTTTAGATAGAGAAATTCAGAACATGCAGTGACCACCAAATATTATGTGTCCACCTTCTCAAGAAAGAGCAAATCGCAATCAAGGAACGAACGTAAGTGTGGTGAATCCAACAATGATATTTTTTTGATTTATTAAAGGTTTTTAATGAAAGATCAGATGCAATAAAATTGACAGCATCTTAGATGTCATCTGCTGTGTCATCAGATTTAACTATTGTTGCCCGACGGCTACACCAAATATCGGAAATTGAATTCGGGTCAACGTTTTACTGGGGATACTACTAATTTACTATTTGCAAATGAAGTTGCTCGGAGATGGTTTTTAGGAATTCCATTTAGAGCAACTAATTGGTCGTAAACATGACGAATAATCATAGAAGGATAAATTAAAGTTTTATAGGATTTATTAGGGGGTTAAGAAAGAATTCGGTTTTAATTTTTATTATATCTAAGATACTTTGGTTTGATATATTGAATTAATGTTGTCTTGACAAGGATTTTTGTTATCATGTTTACTTAAACTCTTATTTTGTATACAGGTAGTGCAACTACTTTGACAATGGTAGATGTTGGTGGAGAAGATGATATTCAATTGTTATCATATTTATTATATGAGTCGACGGCAACAAATAAAATTAAACAACCATTGTGTGCACATCTAACTCGCGGTCGTCAGTTTGTAGAAGAGTTAATACAAATTCATCTTGAATAATGCCACTTTCTTTCGAGGATGCGACCCGAGGTATTTATTGATCTATGTGAAACTTTGGAAAATAAATACCACATGAAATCATCTAAAAATATGATACTGAAAGAGAGTGTGGCAATATTCCTATACATTTATGGTCATAATGTCACTCAGCAAAGCAACATGAGAATGTTTGGACATTCTCAAGAGACCATTTCCAGAAAATTTCATGAGGTTCTTAATGTCATAGAGCTTATGGCAGTTGGTATGTTTAAACCATATCCTACAAATCTTACTGAAGTTCATCCTAAGTTGCATTCTAAATGGCCGCTATTGACCTTGCTTTAAAAGATTTTTTGGTGCAATGGAGGGTACACATGTACCTGTTGTAGTTTCTGGACGAGACCAATAATGATATTGGAATAGAAAAAGCAAATGCAACATGAATATTCTAGTTGTTTATAGAATTGTATACTCAACCGACTTGTCTTTATTATTCACAATGAGCTCCTATATATACAACTTTGCTAAACAACTTGATAGACACGTAACTTCCTTCTTACTAGGAAATAAACACAATATTAAAAATATGATAAATAGAACTATATATTATGTATTTATCTCCTAATACTCTCCCTCAAGTTGGAGTGTGGATGTCAAGAACGCCCAACTTGGAAAAAAGACTATCAAACTGAACACGGCCAAGAGCATTAGTGAGTATGTCAGCCACTTGATTCTCCGTACAAACATGCTCAGTGACAATAATCCATTGCAAACTGCATCACGTACTGAGTGACAATTTGACTTGATATGCTTGGTACGCTCGTGGAACACCAGATTTGCCGCAATATGAATGGCAGCTTTCTTATCACAATAAAACCGAGCCAAAGAAGACGTATCCACTCCCATTTCACGCAACAATTTCTGGACCCACTTCACCTCACGCAGAGCCACAGCCATAACTCTGTATTCTGTTTCTGCAGAAGAGTGTGACACTGTATCCTGCTTCTTTGTTTTCCAGGAAATAGGAGACCCACCTAGTAAGACGACATAAGCACTCAGTGACCACCACGTCAAAAGGACATGCAGCCCAATCTGAATCACAATAGACCGAAAGAAAAAGATTCGGAGACAGATGAAGTAGTATTCCTTGAGCAGGTGCTCCTTTGGTGAAACGAACAACACAAATGGCTGCTTCCCAATGAGCTTCTTTCGGCGCTTGCATGAACTGCGATAGGATGTGGATTGACTAACACAACTCTGAAAGTGTGTTGGTCAAATAGATCAACCGACCTACCAACTTACGATATTGGCATGGATCAACAAGCGTGGGACTATCAACCGTGGCCAATTTATGATTCTGCTCTACAAAGTTGCCACTTGTCTTGACGCAAGAAGTCCACACTCGCCAACTATGTCAATTGCATACTTCCGTTGGGAAAGGAAGATGCCTTTAGGTCCACGGCTCACTTCAATACCCAAAAAATACTAAAGCTTGCCAAGATCTTTCATGTTGAAATACCTACTAAGATAATTTTTGAACTTTGAGAGCATATATCGATCATTCCCACATATGATGAGATAATCTACATACACCATAACCCGAAGTTCAGGGACCTTACGAGACAAAGCAAACAAAGAATAGTGTTCATAAGACACTACGAATCCAAACCGTAGCAAAGCATCGAATAACTTAGAGAACCATCATCGTGGAGCCTGTTTAAGACTATAAAGAGATTTATGTAAGAGACATACTTTGTCAGGATGAGAATGACGAAATCCCGGAGGCAACTTCATGTATAGTTCCTCCTTTAAATCACCATGGAGAAAAGCGTTGTGAACATCCATATGATAAACCTTCCATTGATGTGCCTCAACAAGACGAAGTAGGGTACGAATTGTAGACATTTTAATAACCGGTGCAAATGTTTCACCATAATCTTCACCTTCTACTTGATTTTTCCATTGAAAAATGAGACGAGCTTTATACCACTCAATAGATCCATCAGCGTTATATTTGATTTTATACACCCATTAGCTGCCAAGAGCTGTTTCACCGGGAGGAAGCGTAACAATACTCCATGTTCTCTTAGTTTCAAGAGCATCTACTTCTTTTGTCATAACATTGTTCCACTGAGGGTCTTGAACTACTTCCTTAAAGTGTTTCGGCAGGACATTGGCTATTATAACAGAAAGAAAAGCACGATGCACCTGTGTATAATTTGCATCAGAGACATAATATGAGAGAGGATAAAGTAGTGTACTTGGAACCGCTGAAGACTCTGATGGAGATGCAGTAAGAACGTGAGTAGAGTCACTAGAAAATATAGCATTGTAAGTGATATAATCCTTGTACTTAGCAAGTGCTGATTTCTCACGATGTCCCTTGCCGAAAGGAGCTGCTTGTGAAACAACCGGAGGTACAGTTACAAGTCGAAGATCAACTATAGATGTAGAAGAGCTTGACGAAGAGTCAACAGCTAAAGTGGGAGATGCACCATGTCTACAGGAACATTGGGAAGTAGTGAATATGTTCGAGTAGCAGGTGTTGACACGCCAACTTCTTCAGAAGGTATTGGCGGTGCGGGTATATCATTAGGATCTATGAAAGCAGGAGATGGAACCACTAGCAGTGGACTGGATGTTATAATCGAAGTTATAATCTCTGAAATTGCATTACTCCCCCTGTCTTGTAGCATAGATGTTGATTGAAAAATCCATTCATCATCGTGAAAAGCTGAGGCAGGAGGCAAGCTATCATCAGCCACAAAATGTGGCATTGAAGAATCAGTGGCAAAAGGAAACACTTCCTCGCGAATAACTACATCATGTGAAACTAGAAACTCATTACGCTTTAAGTCATGAGCCTTCCATCCCTTTTTCCCGGAAAGATAGCCAACAAACACACATATACGACTTCTTTGACCAAAATTATCCTTGTCTCGTAACACACAGTGAGAGTAACACGCCAAGCCAAACACACGAAGATGTGTATAATCTGGTTTCTTTCCATGAAGGACTTCGTATGGACTTTGACCATGATGGATGGATGTCGGAGTGAGATTGGTTAAATGAACTACCGTTAAGACCGCCTCTCCAGAAACAAATGGGCATACTCGATTGAAACATGAGAGCGTGGGCGACATTATGAATATGTTTGTGCTTCCGTTCAACTCGGTCATTCTGCTAAGGATTTCCGACACAAGAAGTCTGATGAACGACATTGGTTTCTCGAAAAAAATTAGAAAGACAAATGAATTTTGTGTCATTATCAATTCGCACAGTTTTCACTTGCTTTCCAAGTTGTTTCTCAGTAAACTTCAGGAAGTCTTTCGGTATTTTACTAACCTCCAATTTGTATAGCAAGAGAAACATCCACACTGTTGTAGAAAAATCATCAACAATGTTTAGGAACTAAACTGCACCGCAGGAAGAAGGAAATTTGTATGGCCCCCATACGTTAACATGAATAAGAGAAAAATGTATGTAGCTTTATTAAAACTTTCAGGAAACACTTCTCTAGTTTGCTTAGCTCTGAAACAAATGTCACAAGGTCTGGAGCTAGGCAACTTTGAGTTCTGAGAAAACAAATCCAAACACGAATAAACCGAAAACAATGAATGTCCCAGCCTTTGATGCCGCAAATCATGTCCGAAATGCCTAACCGCCTTGTGACTCATAACTAAAACTATGACCGTAAAGTAGTAGATCTCCTCATGTTCTTTACCAGCTCCAATCATAATCTTCGAAAAATAGTCCTGTAAAACACATTGTATCAATAAAAGTAGTAAAATACTTTGTTTGTTTGAGGAGCTTAGCCACAGAAGTTAGTGTACAATCTAGCGCGGGAACATATAACACATTATGAAGAGTGATGGTAGTAGAAAGATGAAAACTTCCATGCTATTCGCAAACGTTTTACTACCATCTGCAAACCCCATCGTACACGGTGAGATGGAATTAAAGATCGGTGAGCAAAGAGGCATTCCCCGTCATATGATGGGAAGCACATGTGTCAAGTATAACATCACCCAAATCAAGCTTACCGAAAAATTTATCGGATGAACCCGAACTAGATTTATCCTTGACCATTTGCGTTAAGACCTTCCATTGATCTGGAGTAAATTCTGAGAATTGTGAGGACTAACTACTTGGAGGGGTAGCCTGAGTAACGGTGGGTTTCCTACGACCACAACCTGTGTTGGACCCGGGGCCTCGTCCTCCTCTTCTTCTGCCAGATTAACGACCTCGACCTCTCTCATTCCAATCATCAGGAATTCCAATCATCAGGAAATCCGATCAACTACCAGTAGCTTTGCTTCTCATGACCTGTTCTTCCATGGTGAGAACAGAGCATACAAGGTCGCAAAATTGTATCCACTGTTTTAAGAGGATCTCGCCTAACGAGAGGTGAAAACTGCTCATGTCGAAAAATAAACCTAATTGAAGATTGTTGTTGTTCACGACGGCGAGAAGACTCGAGACGTTGTTCTTCTCTGATAATCTTCGAGTAGATTTCTCCTAGAGTGGGTAACGGATCAGATGTAATAATTGAAGTACACAAAGTACCAAACCGAGCATCATATAATCCCATGAAAAATTGGTGGATCTTCTCTTTCTCCTTTTGTTTAGAAAATTCGGAAACTATGCCCATGTACATTGTATTATCGCTTCATAAGCTTGCAGTTCTTACTACAAAGCCGACAAGTGATCGTAATATTCGATAACCGTATGCCCATCTTATCGACATGAAGCTAGTTGACTCTTTAGTTAATGGCTTCGAACATTATTTCCAACGGAAAACCTGTCTTTCAGCTCTGTCCAAAGCTGAAAAGAATTTGTGAAATATGCGACCGTCGATCGTACCCGAGGTTCTATGGAAGATTTGATCCAGCCAACCAGCATGGAGTTTACCGTCAGCCATTTCTCATAGTATTTATGAGATTGCTTTGGTTTCTTCAAAGTGCCATTGATAAAACCAATTTTGCGTTCAGATTGTAACGCACTGAGCATGTCCGATGCCCATTCATTGTAATTCTCTTCATTCAATTGAACAGAGGTGATCACAGTGCATGGGTTATCGGATGGGAACAAGACATACGGAGAGACAGAATGAGTCTCCATTGATGTGGTAATCGGTGTACCACCAGACGAACTGGTATGAGTCTCTACGGAACTTTGACCATCACAAGCCATTGAAAAGTGTTAAAGAGAAGTAAAGAACATAGATTAATTGACGACAAACACAAGCAAGTATTTATGAAGACGTTAAAGGAAAAGAGAACAAAGAGAATTGACGACAAAGTGAGTCTCTGTTTTTAAAGAGGAAAACAGAGGCAAAACACGAGTACAATGATTTTGTGCTTAGTAACTTTGCGGAAGATGATTAATTCGAAAGCCAGAGATTAATTAGGTCTTTGATCTTGGCTTTGATACCATATAGAATTGTATACTCAATCGACTTGTCTTTACTATTCACAATGAGCTCCTATATATACAACTTTTCTAAACAACTTGATAGACATGTAACTCCCTTATAACTAGCAGATAAACACACTATTAACAATATAATAAAAAGAACTATATACTATGTATTTATCTCTATTTGACAAAAAAAAATACATGTATTTATCTCTTAATACTGTTTGCAGTTTGGATATGTTGTTTACATACATCTATGTTGGTGTGCCCGAAACTGCACATTACACAAAAGTACTTTTTTGATATGGAAGATAATCCTAATTTTCCACATCCACTTATAGATAAATATTATCTTGTTGATTCAGGTTATGGTTACGTCGTGGATATTTGGGACCATATAGAAAAACTCGATATCTTTCAAGTCAGTTTGAAAACCAAGCACCACCTGCTAACTATAAAGAAAAATTTAATCGTTGTCATGCTTCTCTTTATTCTGTCATTGAGAGAACATTTGGAGAGTGAAAGGGAAATGGAGAATTATGCAAGACCGAGTAAGATACAATATCATAACAACAAGAAAACTCATGGTAGCAACTATGGCATTGCATAACTTTGCATGAAAAGCAAACATATCAGATCTTGATTTTGACAATGATTGGATGCAAGATAGGATGACCAACCTACACTCAATGAGGAAGTAGAGATAGTACAAGAAGAAGTGACTGGTTCTAGGCAATGCATGAAAGTAACTCGTAATCAGGTTGCAATAAGTTTATGGAATCTTAGGTAGTCGTAAACATTTATTTATTATTATGTCCAAAGTATACTTATAATTTTTTTTTAATTGTGAACTAGAAGCTCTTTTGGAATGATTATTTTATGTCTTAATAAATGGTATTTAACATTTTAAAAAAGCAAGTTTTAGTTTATTATTTATTTAATTACAAATTAAAATAAATTATATAAAAGTTAAAATTACAACATATAAACAACATTTTTTATCAATCATGCTTTCTACTTCAAAACTAGTTGGTTGTCCGCATCGTATTCGGGTACATAATTTTTATAAATATTTTTAGAATTAGTAAACTGATCATATAATATATATATATATATATATATTACTTTTCAAATTTATTTTTCATGGTAAATATAGACATTTATATCATATTTTAAATTTTTTGTTTTCAAAATCTAGTCATATCATTTTTAAATTTAGGCGATATACTTTATTAAGATAGTTTAAATTAGGTTTCTTCCACTTAACATACTCTACCTAGTACTAAACTATTTTTCGAATTTTGGCATTCGACCCCGCTAAATACTATGTTCCTAATCTATATATTAAAAATTGTAATTATTTGATAATAATAAAAAAAATTGAATGAAATTTTGATTACTTTTAGAATCTGAATAGATGTAGTGTAAAACAAATGAATTATTTGATTGATACTAATCTAAGAGTTTTAATTTGTGATAAGATTTATCTTATATCAAAATCTAAAAAGAAATTATTAACTATTAACAAATACGACATTCATAATTGAATATCTAAGAAAAAATTATAAGTTGCGATTAGGGTTTCGCCGTAATGGTCGTGGTCACCGGCGGTGACAGAGGCAAGGCTTGGTTACGGTTCGATATTGGGGGTTCGAATTGGGTGGTCCAAACCGGTGTGAGTCAGGGGATCGATGGGATGCTGGCTAATCAGATCGAGGTGTTTAAGTGGTGGGATCTGCCAGAGTCTTCTTGGGTGAGGCTTTGGGCGCTCGATATGGATTTTAATGGGAAGGATATGCAGGCCAGAGCAGAAAGGGGAAGGTATT
>OVAN01009913.1:0-16358 GCA_900406275.1 Anastatica hierochuntica | reverse complement strand
GGTTACAATTTTACGGTTAATCTCACGGTTAACCGACGGTTTAAATACGGTACGATTTCCTAACGATTACGGTTAAAAATTACGTTTAACCATAACTAATATATTTTTACGGTTGGCGGTTATGGTTGTAACCGTTTCATACAGTTACGGTCTGGTTACAGTTTGAAAACGTAATGGTTACGGTCCGAAATACGGTTACGGTTAGGTTTTGTCCATGCCTAGTTTGGACGTTCGATTTTTTGGTTTCATTCGGTTCTATTCGGTTTGATTTTTTCGGTTGTCAGTTTTTTGGTTTTCATAATTGGAACCATTCGGTTCCTAAAATATTTTAGTTTCACATATTCATATATTTTTGAGTTTTTACTACTTTTTTGGTATTTTTGGATATTTTTAGATATTCAGGTATTTTTAAGTATTTTCATATACTTTCGGTTATGGGTTCGATCCCGCTTTTTCTTTGTTCTCAAAATTGGAACTATTCGATTATTTTTCTAAATTCGGTTCGATTTTAATTCAATTTTTTCGATTCTTTCGTTTCGATTTTTCGGTTCCGGTTATTATGTCCACTCTAATTATACTGTTAAACTAAGGTAAGACACTTAGACATTCATCTTCCCGAGGTCTCTCAGCAAAGGAATATTTGTTATGTTTATCCTTGTCGTCTAATAAAATTTTGTACTGTTCGTATGAATAATTTTATGTAATAGAATAATGATTCTTCTAGGAAATATTTGAATATATAATTGATAACAAAGGGGTCCATTCTTCAGCGTCAGCTTTCCACTAAGAGGTACATGTCAAGAACAAACAATAATTCCATAGTTTCCAATCACTACGTGTTTTTGTCTATTTTAATCACTCACGTTACGTCCTCATTTCCACGTTATTCTACTTTTCACTATTCTAATGATACAAATGCAATCGTTGTTTAGTGAGTCCACTAATATTGTGTTAATAATTTTCTATGATTTATAGTAGTTAATTAAAGAAGGGAACATTTATAATTTTATATATATCAAAAATTCTAAAAGCTTCTGAAGCAAACAATGTTCTGACATAGATTCCAACCAAATCCCACTCTTTCATTAATCAATTGGTATTAACTAAGTTAAAACTCTCATTTTCATCGCTAGTAGAAGTAAAAGTAACAGTGAACCCATTGATTTGGATCCCATGTGTATATCATCCCATATTAAATTAATAGTTAGTAGGAATTTTAATACTATATATGTAAATAATCAAGAGAGAATATTTCTATATATAAATAAGCATATAGATAATATAGGAAAATAACTTGGGAAAAATGCGAGAGTTTCTTAATCAAATTAATGATAGTAACTATATCTTAAGTACGATCATTCTATATATAATTTCTGGATAAAAAGAGTTTATGCTCTCTTTTTTGGGTATTTTTTTAGACAAATGCTATGGCGCAGAGAATATTGGTTATGAAATTAAAATATCAAAAGAAGAGAAGATGTGTTTATTATTAGCGAGAAAATAAAAAGATGAAAAAGTTTGTACTTTTTAGCGATGGAAGTACAATTATTTTGGGAGATATGCTTGATTATTTTCCACAAGAAATGAAGTCCCACACTCTTAATAATTTGATTTCAATCTTTTTGGAACAACATAATTTTGAAACCTCACGCTACTTTCAAAGTTGCCACTGTCCAAAAGTTTTATGGGAATTTAAATTTGTATAAAAGAGAGAAAAATATTTTATTTATCCATCGATAATAAAGAAAATATTATATTCTAATCATCAAGAGAAAACAATCAAACTAGTTTTATATACATATTTTTTTTGTCATCTATAACTTAATGACAAATAGTTTCTGTTACTAAAAACAAGTACAATGTCTGAATTCTGACTTCGTGAGATGACAGGTGGTGCAATTATTGATCTACTTGTTACTCTCGTATACACATATATTAATAAACGATTGTTTCTTTCTAGTTAATCTGTCTGTTTATCATCACTGCTCAAAGTAAATATATAGTTCTCGACACATAATTTTAAAGCTACAGGAAAAAAAAGAAATAAAAAACGCGACCAAGGGAATCTAGAAGAGAAGTGAATAAAACAAAATTAATTAAAGCGAGAGTCAAATAAAAAAAGCGAAGCCGAAATAAAGCTAGGTTTGTATAGTTTCTCACTTTTAAGTTTATCAATATGTGTGTGTGTCTCTATATGAAAACTAATTGAGAACTAGCGTGAAGAAGTGGAAAAGCGTTAACTAGCAAATTCAGTAATTGAATCTGAACGAATATGAAATAGTCCAGAGACGATTTTTTAATCATGATGATAAAAACTCAATTATTCAGCATGCTTTTTTTTTTGTCTGCAAATTCATTTAATTAGAGAGTGGTACAAGTTTACAAAGGCTAAGAAAAATTAACATTAAACTGCACAACAAGAGGAAATATAATTAAGCTAACAGCCATTCCACTAGATGCCTTTTTTCCTCTCTTCTTGCCTTCCTAGCCTATGCATCTGCATTCTTGTTATAATCTCTTTTAATATGCTCAAACTGAAAGTGAAAAAATGGCCTTGAAAAGTAACATATGTCTTGTAAGTATGGGAGAATACCTCGACATTTTACATTATGTGTTCTATCTAATAAACTCCATGACTTTAATCTGGAATAGAGCTCTTGGTTGTCTCCCCTAAAGATTATCTTCTCAAAACTAAGTCTTCTCATTGATATAACTGCTTCACGAAGAGCATATGCTTCTGCTTCTATCACATTACTTATTGGTGGGATTGATGCAGTACCTTGTACCTTCTTTGTACCATCATGCGAGCATAGGAGCCATCCAATACCAGCTGTTGTAGTTTCAGATACCCAGGACGCATCTACATTGCAATACATGTAAGAGTTGTCAGTATGAGTATCTAATTGCTCATCAGAAGGACTCTGGATTTGAGCATTCTGGTTGTGTGCTCCTTCTCCATTTCTGATTGGATCTGGATCTGTTTCCACTCTTGCGACAATCCATTCTTCCATATCCCGTATTGCTCTGTTAATGATTTCTGAGATGTGAGGCTTAGTATTATTGAAAATGAGGTTGTTGCGCATCTTCCATATCCTCCACCCTATGAAAGCTGCTAGATTTCCCCTTTTGTTTTGCACCTGCATATAAGAATTTACCACCCATTCAATGTTCTCATGCAGGGAGTTTTGAGATATTTGTTGTGTGGAAGGAGTAGAAATAGGTGCAAGAAGCCATATCTCTCTGGAAACTCGGCAGTGAAAGAGGATATGTGATGTAGTTTCCTCTTCTTCTCCACATAGTTGACATAGAGAATCCATTTTCAGGCCCCTATGTGTAAGCCTTTTTGCAACAGGAAGTCCTTCATGAGCTACCCTCCACCAAAATTGCTTGATTTTAGGCAGTGTTTGCATCTTCCACAACTTTCCATATTGAAATGGAGGATAATTGCCTTGTTTTTGATGCTGCACAGGCCCTTGATGGCTTAGGTGATACGCCGACTTGACTGTATAGTTGCCACTTTTTTCATAGCTCCATTCCAATTCATCCTTCACCATTGTAATGCCAGGCCTTAAACTTTTTATGAGATTAATATCCTAGGACTGTACCAGTTCCTGCAGCTTGTCTTCTCCTCAAGTTCTTTCTTCATTATTAAGCAATTCTGAGACTTTTGTTTCATTTCTCCTATCTGTTGTTACTGGCACTGGGGGTCTCGATGGGGTTGTCTGTAGCCAGTTATCCTTCCACAGTCGCACTGAATTTCCATCACCAATTATCCACCTCATCCCTTGGTTAACAAGCTCCTTAACTTGATACAAACTTCTCCAGGCAAAAGAGGCTTTTCTAGGCATTTCTGCATCCATGAGAGAGCAATTAGAGAAATATTTGCCTTTAAAGACTTTGGTTAATAAACTCTGTGGATATTTTGTCATTCTCCATATCTGTTTTCCCACTAGAGCTCTATTGAAATGCTTTAGATCTCTTATTCCTAAACCCCCATATTTTTTTAGCCTTAGTGATTTCCTTCCAAGAAATCCAACTAATTTTCTGCCTATCCTTTATGCTTGATCAGAAAAACCTTCTAATTATTTGAGTCATTTTCTTAATGAGTTTCTGGGGTAAAAGGAAACACTGCATAGCATAATTAGGAATGGCAGTGGCTATAGCTTTGATGAGGGTTTCTTTTCCAGAGGGAGATAACAGCTTAGTGTACCAACCTTCTACTTTGTGTTCTATTCTCTCTTTCAGAAAATTAAAAGAAGAGGCAGGACTTCTTCCAATAAACTCAGGAAGTCCAAGATATTTTCCTGCTCCACCTATCTTATTTATTTCTGTGATTCCTCTAATCCTATTCTGAACCTCTATGGGAGTGTTCTTAGCAAACATTAAAGCAGATTTCATTACATTTACTCGCTGACCTGATAATGTTTCATAGAGATGCAAAGCTTCCATCATTGTTTTGCATTCTTCTGCTTCTGCCTTGCAAAAAAGTAAGGAATCATCAGCAAATAAAAGATGAGTTATAGCATGGCCACTCTTGCCTGCCCTGAACCCATGAATCATACCTCTTCTTCTTAAACCATGAAGTAAAGTAGAGAGTCCCTCTGTACATATTAGATAGAGATATGGTGAGAGGGGGTCACCTTGTCTTATTCCTCTGCTTGGTGTAATATGCCCTTTTGGTACACCATTAATAATCACTGAGTATGATACAGATTTTATGCAAGATAACACCCATTTACACCAGATTTCAGCAAAACTCAGAGATCTAAGCATAAATTCTATAAACCCCCATTCCAATTTGTCAAAAGCCTTAGAAATATCCATTTTAATAGCCACAAACTTATACTTTCTATCTCTGGTATGCAAACTATGCATCATTTCATGGGATATAAGCACATTATCTGTGATCATTCTACCAGGGATGAAAGCAGACTGGTTTTCAGATATAACTTCATGCATATATGGTTTCATTCTTTCTGCTAAAATCTTGGAAACCAGGTTATAAATGACATTGCAGAGGCTTATTGGCTAAAGTCTTTAACCTCTTTAGGACTATCTATCTTATGTATTAGGCAGATATTCGTGTGGTTTAAATCTAGAGGCATTTCCCCAGTGGTGAAAAAATGAGAAATATAACTTACCACACCAGACTTCAAGGTATGCCAGTTATGCTTGTAGAAACCAGTGCCTAGACCATCTGGTCCTGGAGCCTTATCATCATCCATCATCTTTAGTGCTTGCCAGATTTCACACTCCGTTATTTGTCTTGTTAGCTGCTGGTTTGCTTCAGGAGTCACTCTTGGTTTGATTGCTCCTAATAACTGGTAATCTGCCATTGTATTAGAGGATTCAGTTGTGTATAATTTAGAGAAATAAGCTTCAATAACCCTACTAATATCCTCCTCCCTGCTATAGATAGTCCCTTGATCATCAGCTATTGATGTAATTCGGTTGAAAGCCCTTCTCTGCTTAGTCATCTCATGGAAGTATTTGATGTTGTTATCTCCTGCCTTCAGCCATTGTTGCCTGCTTTTTGTTCTCCAATATTCTTCCTCCTTCCTGAATTCAAGAGAAAGAGCAGCTTTTAAATCATTTATCTTATCAAAATCCATTTGATCCGATTCATGTGCCTCATCAAGCTGCTTCTGCAACTCTTCTATAGCTCTTTTAGAGTTCAAGTTACCATTTCTTTTCCATTTTGCTAGGCTATTCCTACAGTGCTTTAGAGTTGTGCCTATCTGATCTGGCGTTAAAGAAAGACATTGTTGGTTCCAGATATCCCTGACTACTCTTTTGGCTTCCTGATTATGTTTCTAGCGATTGTCATATTTAAAAAATTTCTTACCATTCCACATATTGTTACCTGTGTAGATTAGTAGGGGTCTATGATCAGATGCACTCCATCCTTGCATTTGAACATATGCTTTTGGAAAAGATTCCTTCCATTCAACATTTGCCACAAATCTGTCAATCCTTGTCTTCACCTTGTATTTCCCCCTTTTTCCCATCCATGTGTATTTTCCCCCATGAGTTACAATGTCCTGCAAACCCAACTTGTTAAAAAGTTGTCTAAATAGAAAAGTTGAGCTTTCAGGTTTCTTTTTTCCCCCTTGTTTTTCTGCAACATCAACAACCTCATTAAAGTCTCCTATACAGAGTCTAGGATAGTTAGAGTATATGCAAGATTCCTCCCTTTTCATCCATTGCTTCCACTGCTGGTTTCTATATTGCTTTTGCGGGTGACCATATACATATGTCATGTAATATAAAACATCTGCTTCTTCCATTACCAAGTCAGTATTGTACATAGAAGGGGTAGACACTACTGAAATACTAACCTCCTTTTTCCAAAAAATTGCCCAACCACCACTAAGGCCATTAGGAGGATAAACAAAAAGCTTCGGATACTTTAACCTTACCGCTAGATTATTTACATAACTAGTACTATTTTTGGTTTCTACCAGGAGCATCACATCAGGATCATACCTTTTCCTGATGTGGAATAAAAAATCTTCAGCAGTTTTTAGCCCCTGGCAGTTCCAATGTAGTATCTTCATGGGGCTAGGGGTGGCTTTGGGGTATCCACCCTCCCCTGAGCTTGATTTGGATTCTGGGAGTCATGATTGTTGTCTTGACCATGACCAGATGCAGCTATTCCCGGTCCAGCATGTGGCATAGAAACTAAAATGACCTTCTAGCTTTTGTTTGCTGGTAGCAGTTTGCTCCTCTAACAGCTGGTCTAAAGCCTTTCTCTTGATCATACGAGGTGCTGCAGATGATGAACCAACTTCCTGAACAGTGATGGGTATAGGAGCCAGTGGTTCTTGTTGTGATTCTGACATAAACTCTGCTTCCCCTGGTGATCTAGCTCTGTGAGAGTTTGCATCCATTGAAGTTTCACCCATTGTGTCATCATGTTGTTCTGATCTATGCCGGTGCATTTGGTAATCACCTCCTACATTTTCATTATCACCAAACGGCTAATCATATTGAGGCATAAGGGGAAGCAGCGGAAGCTCAGGTAGATTTGGTCCTTCTTGGCATTGATGTGCTTCATGCATAAGTGAGCCACAGGTAAAACAGTATTTCCTCAACCTGTCATACACAAATCTGACCATCACCGGTGTACCATCTCTTTCCAGCTCAACGCTTGTCACAAAAGTGACCTTTGCAGATACATCCATCTGGATTTTAACCCATAGTTCACCAGGCGATCCCCCTATTGGCTCCTGGATCCTAACATCTCTTACAGTCCCAACTAAGCTTCCTATTTCCTCTATAGTCTGAGGATTTTGAGATTCATTTGGTACATTCAAGATTTGTACCCAGAATGTTACCGTTTTGAGGAAATCTGGTTGGTCTCGACGGTTCCATCGATCCATAGCAACAATCTAGTCTCGAAATGTCCAAGGACCATTTCCAGCACCGTTTGAAGATGATGCTCTTCACGGAAAAAGAACTGCACCAACCCGTCATCATTCACTCTGCCTGTTACTCTGCCTTCCATCTTCCACGCCCTAGGTAGTGTTACTTTGAGAGCTGATGGTCGATGCTGGTGCGGGTTGAGGACTTCAGCCACTATGCTCAGCCTAATACTTTCCTCCTTCTTCCGATGAGTTTCCGAAGATAATCGGAAAGTACCTTTCTCCGAGCCTAGATTTAGTTGTTGAAGAGCTCTCCATAATTCTCGATCTGCCATTTTCTTTGAGGGTTATAGAAAAGTGAGATGAAAGATCTTTGATTTCACTGGAAAATCAAAGATTTTATAACCGCATTCGACGGATTCAAATCGCAGCTTCGCGAACCTGAAATCCTAGCTACAGGGACTCCCGAATATTAAAATATTTAGACATTCAGCATGCTTAATATATATTATGCCATTTACTATTTATGATGATGCGTACATACATATAAGCTATGTTTTTATGGGGTACATGGTATTTACTATTTTAGCAACCCATAGTTTTAGTTTCTTTTTATTTGTTTGATATAAAAATAGCTCATTGAACCGATCTTTTCTATATAAGTGACTTTATTTTTGATTAATTTGATTAGATTTGGTTAAAACTTACCAATTATATAGTGGATTCGGTACTAAAAGACACTGAGAAATTGCAAGTAGTTCATACGTAAAAATTGCAATTAGTACTTTATGAAAGTTATCACTCATTGGTCCAATAATATATGTTTCTTCTACGAGTGTCCATCTACTCATCATCCACTCCCATATCTTAGTTACTTACTTCTGGTCTAAAATCAACTATATGTTATGTCTTTAGTGGATAATTATATACTTTTTTTTTATATATATCGAAGTGGTTATTCACAATTACATTGTTGACAAAAGTATATAATAAGAAGAGATTATTTTAATATAGTTAGTTAATCTCCTTTAACGACCAAAGACTGATGAGGAACTCTCTTGATATCAACAAAGGTTGAGTAGTCTTTGTTCATAGGTTGTTTCCATGGCTCTCCATCCATTTGCATAAATGCATCTTTCCATTCTCCTCCTCTTATCTCTAATCGTATCGCTGCCGCCTACACATTAAAACGCATAATTTCGCGTCTCACATACCGCGTTTTGCCAAACACAAATATAACCAATATATGTATATAAAAGTTATATTAGTATGTTTTAGACCATGAAGTTAGTTAGAATTGAAGTACCTGTGCAATGTGTTTAGCGGAGATGAGTTCAATCATAACGAAAGAAGCATGCCATCCTTGCTTTAACCCGAAGATCTCAAGTAGCCCATCATCCGCTTGTGCCTCCACAAAACCTCTCTGTTACATACAACTCAAGCAATTTGTTAATAATGAGAAGAACTAACTATTATATAAGAAGATTATCTTGAAAGAAAGCTAACCTTTTCAAGATAGTCTTGTTTGAGATTTCCCCAAGGGTTTCTTCCACTTCCATAGCTATGTAGATTCAATGCAACAACTGCTCTTATACTGTTCCAAGAAACCAACAAAACACAAGTATAATTACAAAACCTAGTTAGGAGGTTTGAGAATGTTTTTTATTTATGTTCTTGTTTTCGATTATGTACATACCTTTTGGGAACTGGTACTTTCTCCCACTCGAATGAGTCCATCTTTTTTATATGCAATGTCATAATGTTCTTGAGTCCCCTAAACCCCGAAAAAAACAAACAAATTTGGTTTAGACCACATTTTGAGGTTTGTAACATATGTTGTTTTGAATGTTTATAAAGACCTTAAACCCGGATCATTTATGCAATGTGTAAGGAACCAACCCTGAGAGCAACCGTATCCCGAATATATAATCTGCAACAACATAATGTTAGCTTTATTTCTCGATAATCAAACTCTCAAGAGATTTGGTACGTTACCTTATTGGCGATAGGACCATTTGCAAGGTAGGGCTTTTCGTTGCGCAAATGGTGAAAACCGTAGGCTACTTGAGCATCCATACCTATACTAAAGTAATTGTAGAAGACTCCTTCATAGCCAGTGGTAGATGGAGGAAACTCTCCATCTATTTGAAAATCCTTTAACACAAAACATTAACTAGTTATATAAACCAAAGACTAATAATTATCACAAAGTAGCCTTTTGTGTATTAATGAAAAAAAATCAAAACCTGGTCAATGTAACATTCTTGTGTGGACTTCAAAGAATAAGGAGGATCAACAATTTCACCAGAAGGCATTGTAATCAGAATATTCCAACTACATCAAATATTTTTCAAAATCAAATAGATTAAAGAAGACCTCAAGAACATATGATCGTTTTTTCGGTAATGACTTTACCTATCTAGACGGCCTACGGAAGCCATACTTGCTCTATGAAGTGTTCGTTTTATCGCAGACTTCCAAGCAAATGGGAACGAGCCTCCCTAAAACACAATATAAACCGTCGCTAAAACAGAGCTTTTCATAAGATTATGAATACATTACAACAAATATGTGATGCTTTTTTTACCCATCCGAAGCTTCTAGAAAGATCATTTCCGGTTCCAAGCGGCATTATAGCAACCGGGGGAACAGGTTGCCGGTTCTGTAAATTGAGTTCACCAAGACATCCTAGAACCCAACCAACGGTTCCATCTCCACCTGCAACCTGTAATATTAGAGAAATCAAACCTTGTGGCAATAAAGAATCTCATTTTTGGATATAAAGATTCATCAAGAAAGTACCACAAGTCTCATCTTTTCGCGAATCTCTTTAGCACATTCGTCTCCTTGAGATGCTAATGTCTCTAAACAACCCAATCCATATTGAATAAACTCGTTCGGCTTCACTTCCGTTAGATCAAACACCTGAAAATTTCAAGAGTAGTTAAAATTCAAGATTCTTTTAAAACAAACTTTGTGTTCTTGAATTGAGTTTTCTTTTTGAAACATACTTGTTCTGGGCTGATCAGATTCTGGAGACGTTCCTTAATGAGTGGACCTTGACGACCACCGCTTTTGGGATTAACAAAGACCATAAGAGGAACCTCCGGCGTGAGATCATTGTCTAACGGTGGTGCACCGGAGGAGGAAGGGGCGGAGGCGGAGGAAGAGTCGTCTTTTCGGAGGATACATTCACGGATAGCGAGGCGGAGATATTTGGGAAGCATAACTCTTTGACGAAGCTCTTCTTTAGAGACTCTAATGCTAGCGATATTAGCCAATAGGGAGACTTTCATGGCTTCTAAAGAATCGAGCGAAGAATGTCGTGGCATCATCCTCGCCGTCAATGAATCTCCACACGACGACGGTGAGTCCATCTCTCTCTTTCTCTAAAGAAACCACCAAAAAAGATTGAAACTTTTTATATCGTAGACGATGATTCAATACAGGGGATTATGAAAACTCAATGGCTTTCGTGTTACGTTTTACAAAAGACAATGCATGCAAAGATTGAATCTTTGTTGTTTGTTGATCTAAGGAAGATGAAATCGAAAAACAAAAAAGATTGGTTTGCAGAAGAGGAAGAGAAGAATTGAAACAGATCCGAGAGGAAGGGAGACAGAGAGAGAGACAGAGAAAGAGATTTGTTCTGTTTTTTTTTGGTCCGATCGTTGAGCTTTTTTTGAGGATTAAATAAATACATTTCCCTTCATATTGTTAACCACCTTTATTAACACTGGAATTACACATTGGCAAAACACTCCAGCTCAATAGAACCATTAAAACCAAACCCAATGATAAAATAATCCGAAAGATATACAAATTTCAATCAAAACTAATTCCAAATGTGACAATTTAAAATTGAAAAATCTAAAATATTAAAAGGGTAATATATATTTAATTTAAAAATATGCATTTATATATTCTAAAAACGTTTTATTTATTTTAATTTCGTTATATATATTAAAGAAAAATTGTAAACCAATAATTAGTTTTTAATTCTTCCAAAAATCAAATTACATCTCTTTCTTTTTGTCATTTGTAACTTAGTAGTTCCTCTTGAGACAAGTTAAAAATGCGAACCATAATTTCATGAAATTGCAGCGGAGATGATGCAACCACTAACCCACCTACTCCTATTAATCAAATTACATCTCTTATCTTTGAAATTTTTCTCTTCTATTTTTTTCATTAAATGAGAGCAATGGGAATTTTGATAAAACATCCCCAACTTTTGTTAATATTTTTAGTCACTCCATAAAATTAAATATCTCTTTTTATTTGGTTATTAACCAAATTCGCCCTGTATTTAAAAGTTAAATCCAAAACAACTTTCAGAAAACTAAAATGAATTTTAAATTACTTTTTTTTTAAATGCAAAAAAAAATTGAAATCTAAAAAATCGAACCGGACAAAACCGAATGTGAATCTTACACAGCAACTATTGGTTGTTTATTTGGGCCCGTTGTACAGAAAAGCCTGATGTATTGGGCTTTACAAAGGCCCATTTATGAAACCTGCAATTGCAATGAATATCAATGGCGAAGCTGCCACTGTCATCACCGAACAGTAAAGTCAACTCAACTGAAACTGAAACTGAAAGTCTGTAACTTTTAAGGTAAAAGCTCTTCTCCTTCTCGTCTTCATTGTCTATATTTGTTATTTGGTTCTTAAAGATTCTGAAAACTTGAAGATTCAGTCTCTGTCTCTGGTAAAATCCAATTTGGGTAAACTCGAATCATAGTAATTATATAGATCAGAGCAATGCTTAGTTTATGGACTTGTTTCATTAGATGTGAGCTTACATCTTTAGATCGATTTCAATGTAGTTTAAAACAAGAAATTATACCCATTATTTGTTGATATTCTCGATCTGGAAGCAAGAACAGTTGATTTTTTTAGCCTACATCATCTTGCTTTTAACAAATTCTTTAGAATTCCCTTTTGTAAAAATGTACATCTTCAGAAAATGTTGATATGGTGAAATTCAGATGTTGGAAACAGAGACTTTCAAAGTGTTGCTAGAGACTTTTACATTCCCTTCTGATTCAGCTCCTTTTAAGAGTTGTCATGCTTCTACCATTGTCGAGGTTAATGCCACTCCCAAGTTTCCATCTTTAGTAGTTTTAGTGATGGATTAGGATCCCGAACTCAGCGGTGTTTTGCTTTGTGAAAGAAAGGTTGTTAAAGATCATTTTTTGACTGCGTATTTCGGAGGCACCTATGAAGGAGCACCTGATGTCAAAATCTGGCTGCAGCATTTCAAGGTACACAATAGACTTCTCATTTAGTGTCTTGTGGACATAACTATATGTTAACAGTCTAGTTAGGTCTCAGGATGGTCAATGGCACTCACCGGTTACTGTTGATGAAGAGCCTGGTGTCCCAATGTGGAACCCTGTCTTGTTTAAACTTCCATCTCAAGAGCTCTTATTGTTCTACAAAATCGGCCAGGAGGTTCAAAAGTATGTCGCTTTAGTTAACCGAGTAACTCTTTCGTTTGTTTCATTTCGTTTATCTGTTTTGTTTTTTTGGGTGAAATGCTCAGATGGAGCGGTTGTATGAAACGATCATATGATAAAGGTAGAACCTGGACTAACAGAGAACAGCTTCCTCCCGGGATTCTTGGACCCATTAAAAACAAGGTGCTTCCCGCATTGCACATACTCGGTCTCTGAATTGAATCTTAAACCTTTTGTATTGGTTAGAGAGTTTAGCTTCTTTTGTTTTACAGCCTATTTTGCTTGAAGATGGGACTCTCCTTTGTGGATCATCTGTTGAAAGTTGGAATTCTTGGGGAGCGTGGA
The DNA here is from genome assembly GCA_900406275.1 of Anastatica hierochuntica. Classification (NCBI taxonomy): domain Eukaryota; kingdom Viridiplantae; phylum Streptophyta; class Magnoliopsida; order Brassicales; family Brassicaceae; genus Anastatica; species Anastatica hierochuntica. The sequence goes on along the minus strand of OVAN01009913.1, from coordinate 3,187 downwards.
TGGAGGTTCTTAAAAACTTATTTGATTTCGATGTTTACAGAGTATGCTAAAACGGTTTTATATCGAAAAAGTGTTGATACAGGTTACTTCAGACGCTGGTAGATCATGGAGAAAGCAAGGGCCAATATACATTCAAGGCAAGAGTCTTAGCGTGATCCAACCGGTTCCATACGAAACCGCTGCTGGGAAATTAAGGGTTTTACTTAGATCCTTCACCGGCATTGACAGAATCTGTATCTCCGAATCTTCTGATGGCGGTGAGAACTGGAGCTACGCAGTACCAACAGTTCTCCCAAATCCAAATTCAGGTTTCTTGAAAATAATCAAAACAGAATTAAAATATCGCGATTTTAATAGTTATTTGCTTAGCCGCAATTTTATCTATTGAAAATATCGAGCAGGTATCGATGGAGTCAAGCTAAAGGATGGTAGGCTAGTGCTAGCTTACAACACTGACTCAAGAGGTGTGCTAAAAATAGGAGTTTCTTTAGACGATGGCGATTCTTGGACCGATGTTTTAACCTTGGAGGACTCTCCGGGAATGGAGTTTTCATACCCGGCAGTTATACAATCCGGTGACGGGAATGTCCACATTACCTATACCTATAACAGGACACAGATTAAGGTATGAGACAGTTAAATGTGATTAACAAAAAATGTATTAAAGAATGAGTTTGGTTTCTTATGGTCCAATCACTTTGAATGGTCTTTAATACGCAGCATGTTGTGCTCCAAAGTCTCGACCGCGACAGATTCGAAGCCATACTCGACGACAACACGTGGGTTTTGGTTTGCAAGGACCAACTTTGATTAGTTAGCCAATTTGGATCAAGTTTTGTGTATGAACCATTGAAGCATTGATGTGAAGAGTGTGACATTCTTCTTAGGGAAGAACAATTATTGTTTTTTTCTTTCTTTTCATATAAGTTTTTAAGAGATTTACTTTTTATCATACAGAGCTGTTGGAAAAAGAGATTCTATCATTTATATATATAAAGACATAATTGAAATAAATTATAGACTATGGTCCAAATGTAATAATGAAAGGAAATACTTCGTTGTCGGTATAGTTGAGTTGTATTAAATTTGGTTGTGACTTTAAACAACAACAAGAAAAGGGGAAATTGGGTGGGAAATTGAATTTCTAAAAATCGATTAATATCATTACCATCATTTATGTTTCGTTAGTACCGTTCACATTACGTTATCTATTCGTGAATTGAGATTGAGATCGTTACTTGTAAATGTGTTATCTTTTGGGTTTCACAAGCTTTCTCGCAGTTTCATGCAAGTGTCATTATCAAATAGCTATATAGTTTCTTGCAAAAAAAAAAGAAACCTATACAGTTGTATTTACAACGTAGCTAATCAATACAATAGAAGTTCTTGAGACTCTCCAAAAGAGGGTACATCAGTATTTTTAGACTTTAAAAAGATGACACTTCATCCAAAATATTATAACTCAAAAATCAATCAAAACATTAATACAACTTGACTACTCGTATACTCATTTTTCTTTTTCAATTACTTTCTTTAGCCCTAATATTTTAGTCGGTGTCTTCGAAAACTAGAGAGAGCGACGAGCGACAAACATGGAGAATTCAGAAGGCCTAGAGAGCAATATGTGGGGTCGAAAGCATCAGACTTTAATCTAATTCCGTTGAAATCTAGAGACAAATACGACTCGTTTTGGGACAGTCTATGGCCAACGATCTCTTCTCGGCTATAACTCCGCCACTTTTCAGTTGGTTCTTCCTTCGTATTCGATCAATTACTAATCATCTTTACTTGGATCTGATGATCTGATAAGCTCGATGATGGTTGCTTGCTTCTTCCGTTAAAACCTAAGCTCACTCTAAATTCTTTTCTTCTTCTGGGTTAGATGAAAAAGTTCACCGGGTTAAAATCAAATCTCTATAATTAATTTTAGTTATGATTAGTAACCGGTTTGTGTATATATGATTAGCAGATTGTTGAAGCTGTTACATTTTTAAGGGTTGATCAAATTTATCCAAAATTGTTTTGCACTTTAATCTTATTTGAGTAATGTTTTATGTAATATGACTGAATATTGGATTGTGTAAAGTACATGGTTAAAACATTCATGTAATATTCATAGTGATTGTCTTGGTGAATGAAGTAGGTTTCTTTCAATCTTTGAAGTCATATAAAAAAATGTGATATCTTTTAGAATTCCCCCAAAAGTAATAATCAAATAAGAAGTTCGAAAATACCACAACATAGTATGTTTTTACGGTGGAAATACCATATTTGATTCCTAAATATTAAGCTTTCTCAATTATTTAATTTTTTCCTACAACCGATTTATAGAGGCTTCTTATAAATTTTAAAAAGAATTCTCCAATCTTGTTTTATCAAAAAAAAGTCTCAAATCTTGTTCGTATCTTTAGGAAATTAAAATTTTAGAAATGTCCACTAATAACGTACATTTTCTAGATAACTAAATTGTGTAAACATAGGTTTAATTAGTGAAGAACTTCGAATGATTTAGTAGGTCATTTAAGACGATTTTAAGGGGGTCGTACGGTCAACGAGTAATCACACTTTACGTATATGATCCAATCATCCAAAACAAGTGACATTTACATTAGTTATTATTTTATTGTATGCGATCATGATTGATAATTAAAAACTACCTTGCCGCAAATAGAATTCCAAAACATATACCATGGCTTTTATATATATATATTCGGCCTCCATTATTAATAGTTTAACACGATGCCGAGACAAGGAAAAAAGTTATCTATACACTGCAATTTATAACAGCAAACGTTTTTTAAAATCGGGGATCCAACTAATTTTTCAAGGGAACAATAACGACGAATAGTTCTGTAACGACCCCGACCCGGAGATCAGGAATTGCTCCAAGCGGTATAGTCAAAACCGGAGCAAACTTCACCAACCGGACACTTATTTACTTCTGACTAACCTGCACACAAAAAGAAATACAAGGGAGAAGAGAATGAATGACTTTCCGAAGAAAGGCACCCAGTGAGGGCGGACCATCCACAACCTCACACGATACCAGCTACTCCGCTAGACTAGATCTAGCCCCGCCCCAAAGTAAACACAAAAACCTAGACATTCAACTACCAAACAAGGCGGCTACTACTCTCACCTGTCACAACTCCGTCCCATACCAGAGCTGCTTCAGATGGCTTCGCCA
>OVAN01009912.1:0-14811 GCA_900406275.1 Anastatica hierochuntica | reverse complement strand
GCGAGAACTAAGAAAATCCTTCCGCGTGGAGCAACCAGACTCCGCGGAAGAAGACTCAATTTTGCGACTCCGCCTGGAGCACTCCGCGATGCATAGGAACAACCATCGAAAAAAATCCCGGTGAAACTACACCGGTCGCGACCCGGACTGGCGCGAATGACCTCCCATTTCTTGAAAAAGAAACAGGGTAACGTCAGGCTGAGTGAATCGACCTAGANCAGGGGTCGAGAAGCTCGCCGCAATCCTGAGCTGAATGAACCCATGACGGAGGAGGAAGAGAACCTCCTCTGGGTCGAGTAGCAAGAGCAGGCTAAGCGGAAGGCCATAGTCACTAACAGAATTCGCAGGCCTTCTCGCAAAACTGCTACTCATGATCTCGACGATCTTCGCGATTACATTGCAAAGACTGCGGCAGAGGTGAAAGCGGTAAAGTCGGAGATCCATCATGCGACCAGCGCTGCTCCGGAGATCGATCGATTCCTCGACAAGGCTCGTAAGACTCCTTTCACTGCTCACATCACAAATGCGAGGATCTCAGACCCGGGAAAGGTGAAAATCCCAATCTATGACGGGACCACCGACCCGAAAGCCTACTTGCAGAGTTTCTAGATCGCGCTGACGAGATCGAAACTCAAGAAGGGCGAAAAAGATGCTGGCTTCCGCCACCTNCTCAAGAAGGGCGAAAAAGACGCTGGCTTCCGCCACCTTTTCGTCGAGCATCTCCAGGGAGCCGCCCTCGAATGGTTCTCCCATCTGAGGCGAAACTCTATCGGCAGTTTTCGCCAGCATTCTTCGGAGTTTCTAAAACAGTACTCCATGTTTAACGATCGAGAAACTTCCGACGTCGACCTGTGGAGCCTATCCCAACGCGAGGACGAATCTCTTTGAGATTTCATGACGAGGTTCAAAATGGTGATGTCGAGAGTCAGCGGAATCAGCGACATGGTCGCAGTAGATGCCCTCTGCAAGACGCTCTAGTACAAGTCGAAATTCAGGAAGTTGATTTCTCTCGAGAAACCGCGAACAATCCAGGACGCGCTTCACAAAGCGACGAACTTCATAATCTTCAAGGAAGAGATGAGGGTCCTATCGCAGAAGCATGAGCCGTCAAAGGCTTCCTCGAAAGACTTTGTCATAGAGCAAAAATCGAAGAAGAAAGTGCCTCGAAACGGCAAGTATATCCACCACGAGAGAGAAGACCTCCAAGGTGCGCACAACTACGCCGTTAACTCCCAATCTGAACAAGGGAGAACCTCGGGGAACACCTGGACGCGGAACGCAGCCTACGACAAGAACGGCTTCTGCGAATTTCATCAGACGAAAGGCCACTCCACTGCGAATTGCAAAGTCCTCGGAGCGAGACTTGCGACAAAACTACTCGTAGGGGAGCTCTCGAATGTAACTAGCATCAGGGATCTGATTAGCTACGCCGACCGCCAAGCCGCAACCGACAAAACGCTCCAGCGCGACGTCGCCCAGGCTGACGCAAAGCGCGGCAGAAAACCTGACGACAAAGGAAACGACTCGAATCGTCGTAGAGTGAACATGATCATGGGCGGAACCCAGTTTTTCCGCGACACCGTCTCATCAATAAAGGACTATCATCGCAAGGCTGAGACAAGTGCAAACTGGCCCATGCCTCTTGGTGAGGCCGCAAACAGCATGATCACTTTTGAGGAGTACGAGACCGTCGGACTCCACAAACCNCACAACGATCCGCTCGTAATCGACCTCGTCATCAGAGACCTCGAGGTCGCGAAAATCCTGATCGATACAGGAAGCACCGTCGATATCATCTTCCGCGACACTCTCAACAAGATGAATACCCCTCTGTCCGAGGTCAGGCAAGTACCGAAACCACTCACAGGTTTTTCTGGCGCAACCTCGATGACTATCGTGTCAATTAAGCTTCCGGTGGTCGCAAAGGAAGTCACGAAAATCGTCGACTTCGCTTTCGTCGATCACCCTGCAATCTACAATGTCATCATGGGAACACCATCGATAAACTTTAGAGTGTTTGTCTTGGCGCCGGTTTGCACTGAGACACGGATAACGTTCAGTCGTAGTCCGTTGACTGAACCACGTCCTTTCCGATTGTCATTTCCTTCGAATCGTCACTTGATCGTCTCTCGTTTTGTCTCGCTTGGAGTTCCCGTCAAACCTCGTAATGAGAATCGTGAGGATTCATCTTTTCTGTAGGATTTCGTACCGATCGTGTAAAACAATGACGGTTAACTTAAGCACCGGAAGAGTTTAAACTATACGATCAGTCCTGCCATTTCATGAAACTATCCTTGCAAAGCCATACGAAGAATGACTTCTCCGAAAGGAATCGTAAAAGTCACTTAGCCAAAACCGCGATGATAAGTCCTCTTACGATTCTAGATGAGAATCAGCCCATTTGCAATGATGGATTCGCTAGGGTTTTGTGATTAAAGTTAAAGTCGGCAGGATAAGAAAAGATATCAAAAAGGATATGTGCGAATCAAGGAAAAGGAATATTTCCACGAAGGGATAAGCACGAATCGGGACGGAAAAGGAAACAAGCCAAGCCCACGAAGATCTATATAAAGGACGCAAGGATGATGGTTGCAAAGAGCACTTTTCATACACAAAACTTTTCGTCATCGCAAAACACTTAGAAAAAACTAGGGTTCTTACTTTGTTTTCGTTAGCGAGCTGCGTCTCAACTAGGTTACGAGTCTACGCTGTAGTTCTAGGTACTCGTCGCCAACAGTTCGCGGCCACGGCTTAACATCGGTCGTGTACGCTCCGATCACGAATTCGAATAAGATCCCTTAACTTTCTTTGTTATCTGTGTCTGTCGAATCGTTCTTCGCCTACGTTTTTCGTTTTACTTTTGATTTGCTCTCGTATTCATTATGTATTCGTTCACGTTTATCTATTCTTACAAATCTTATTACTTTACCACAGTTAAATGCATGTCACTTCGCAATCTGTTTCGTATTAATTCACTTTTGGTATCAACTTGTTTCGTTTCGTAATCTGTTTATCTCTTAGTTTCGTATTTCTTATTTACTAACCTTTCTACTCACAGCTTGATTTGTCGATCTTTGGCTACAGAGAGTCCGTGAACCACATAACATTGACAGTGAGAATTTTGGTTCCCACATAGATCCTTAGCGCAGTACTCGACCTTGTGGGATCGATACCTGAAGTATACAACTACATTGTGCACTTGTAACTGTAGTGTCGTGTTTTGGATGAACCTTGACACACATCAAGATTTTCGGCGCCGTTGTTGGGGACTTGTTTGTAGTCTAAGGATTTCAATCTAGGATTAATCTAGAAACTTTTTTCTGTTTTTTCTGATAACACTAATATATTACCACTTTTCATATAGATTTTAGTATGTTTTCTCACTGTTTTTAAGAAATCTTATGAAAGAAAAGGTATTTTCCCTGTATTTGTTGTGTTTTGAGTCATTTTAGGTCAAACTTTGCATTTTGGAGCAATATGGAGCTATTTGGAGCAATATGGAGTTATTTGGAGGAAAGCTAGTTTCTAGACAGTTTTCGAGCATCATGATAGCTCAGGTTTTCACCCGAGAAAACACTGCAAGCGCCCATAAGTACGTTGTAAAGGTTCAGTATCGAATCCACAGAGATCATAGGTAGCAAGAAGAATGTAAGATCAAACAGCGGGCTAAAGCTAAAAAAATGTTTTGTAGATGATGCAAATAATCGAAATCAAGAAAGCAAAGAAAACCGGCAGCAATGTTAAGATTGTAATTCAATCAAAGAAGTGTTGGGCATCATGTATTCTCAGTGAAACAATTCATTATTGATTCAAATTATAGTCTAGGGAACAAGTTTTAAACCGTCTTGATTTCAAACACTAATGTAGAGCTGATCTACTTCCGTAGTATTAACTCCCTATGAATTAGACATCTCGAGACTAACTTCCGTTGACTCTCAGTTTGTGATCATGCGTTCCTAACATGTTTGATATGTTCACAATTCACTTAAACATCAATTTCCATTGGCTTAAGAAGTATTGTTCATCTAGGATTCTTTCAGGCTTTTAAACAAACACTTTCTAGGCGTTATATTACCTAAGTTGAGAAACTAAGTGGCCATTTCAATTTCATGCATTACGAACAATCCTAGATGAAGATCCATTAGGTTAAATCCCTAATCATACAATTCTACTTCAACAATTCATGAATCCCTATGTGAGAACCCTAAACCTAACGATCAAACTACTCACTCATGGTAATCGCATAAACACAGATCAAATCAAAGAGAGATGTTGGGGTCAAAAATGGTTACGACGAAATTGATGCCTAAAAGAGTAACGGAAACATCGTCTCTCCTTCGAAAATGAAAATCGTAAAAGAATTATCAATTATGAGGGTCTTGCCATCTAGTCAATCTCCTCTCGACCAAATATCGAAGCTCCGCGTCTAGCAATCCATAAGCGGCCGCATCGCAAATTCCAGTCACTCGCGCGCAACTAAACGCGAGAATAACAAAATCAACGTCTGAGACCTCCGAGAGACCTATGTAAACGAGTTCCGGAGCGATAGGAAGTCACAGTAAACGACGGATAACCGCGTCGCTTCGAAAATACGAGCGATACGAACAATGTCAAGTCTAGCCACCCAAAAGGCGCCCAGACTCACTGTCTAAGCGCCCGTTGGGCGCCCAAACCCACGGTTTAGATAGGCGCCTAAAGCCACGGTCTAGGCGCCCAATGGGTGCCCAGACCCACAATCTAGACACTCACGGTTGACTAGACAACGCTTTCCCGATCGTCTTCTCGCTCGAATCCCGGTTCGAACGTTTCTTGTTTCGTCTCGATTGGAATCTACGTTGAAATCTTGCGGCAATAATCGTTAAGACTTGTACTTTTCCTAAAAACTTTGTATCGATCGTATAAAATGATAACGGTTAACTCGATCACCGACATTTTCTTAACGTTTCGATCGGTCTTATCATTTTGTAAAACCGTCACCGCGTAGTTGTACGAAGAACGATTTCTCCAAAAGAAATCGTAAAAATCACTTTGTCTCTAAACAGCCCACGAAGACCCAAAATGGGACAAAACTCAACTAACGATTTTGGAACGAGAACGAGCCCAACTGCGTGAAAGATCTACCCGACTTTCGTGTAAAATAAAAGGAAAATACGATAAAGTCAAAATTCGAAGATAAATATGGAAAACTTGTAAAGATATGGAATATTCCCGAACAATGGAATATTTTCGCGGGAAGATATGCAAAAATCTAGGGAGGAAAAGGAAACGAGTTTAACCTACGAAGGCATATAAAAGAGGGGCTAAGGAGAAGAACGAAGGGAGACAATGAAATTTCTTTACAATTCATACTTAGAGCTTTAGGTTTATTTTTGTTTTTTTTCTAGTGAGCTACGTCTCAATTAGGTTTATCAGTCTTACGCTGTTAGAACTAGGATACTCGCCGACAGCTCTCACGGCCACGGCTTACCATCTATTGTAACGCTCAACGAAAATTCAAAATAAGATCTCTATTTGCTCTATTTTCTTTCGATTCCCTTTTACGTTTATCTCGTCGTCTGTTTTCTTCGTACTTTTGATCTGTTGTTGTTGGTTTAACAGATATACGGGACCTCAAAGAAAGTTAGGGTTTCCTGGCTTCCTCCGAATATGAATATCGACAGTGCGAATTTCATTTCCACAATTTGGCGCTAGAAGGAGGGGGCCAATTCGCTCAGGGTACGGATCAATAAAACTCGCATCCGCAAAACACTAAATCAAATATGACTACAGAAAATCAGAAAAATCAACCAGCTCGTGATGGCGACAGTGCGAATAACGACGCTGGAGACACTCCGGTGACGAACAACACCGCGATCAACGCTAAAGCAAACACCCCGGCGTTCGAGGAGATCAAAAAAAATGTTCTTGACTCTGGAACAGAAGTCTGCTGAACAAGACAAAATGGCTATCTCTCTCGCTAAGTAGGTTTAAACCCTAACCGCGAGGACTATAACTGTTCTTCGTCGTGAAGCTACCAGACTCCACAGATGAAGACTCGACTTCACCACTCCACATGACTTACTCCAGAATGCGTAGGAAAATCCATCGGGACGAAGCACTGATGTAATCATCCCTGTCGCGCCTCAAAATAACATAGAAGATCCTCCAAATCCCGAAAAGGAAACGGAGGATAACGAAGTCGAGCGAATTGACCTACACTTCAGCGATCAATCTGATTCCACGGATGAAGATGCTGACGTTCACCCAAGAAGGGTTAAGGGTTGCGCAACGCGGAAGGGTTCTCAGCTCAGCAAAACCCCTGATGGAAGAAGAGGAAAATATCTTCTAGGTAGAGCAAGAGAAGAAGGCCGAGGAGCAGGACAGAGCTATTTGCAGGACATGCCAACCATATCGAAAAAAGACCAACTACGATCTCTATGAGATCCGCAATCTCCGCGACTACATCACAAAAACAGCGCAAGGGGTCAAAACGGTAAAGTCGCAAATCCATCACGCAACCAGTGCCCCGCCAGAGATCGACAGGCTCCTCGGAGAGGCTCGAAAAACTCCATTCACTGCTCATATAACAAACACAAGAGTCTTCGATCCCAGGAAAGTGAAAATCCCATTGTATGACGAAACTTCCGATCTGAAAGCTCACCTACAGACTTTCCAGATCGCAATGGCGAGATCCAAACTCAAGGAAGGCGAGAAAGATGCTGGCTTCTGCCACCTATTCGTCGAGCGACTCCAAGGAGCAACCCTTGAATGGTTCTCCCGTCTAAAGCGAAACTCCATCGGAAGTTTCCGTCAACTCTTCTCAGAATTTCTTAAACAGTTTTCCATGTTTATGGACAGAGAAATTTCCGACGTTGACCTATGGAGCCTATCTCAAAGAGAAGACGAATCTCTCCGAGATTTCATGAAGAGGTTCAAGATAGCAATGTCGAGAGTCAGCGGAATCAGTGACAAAGTGGTGGTAGACGCACTCAGAAAGACTCTCTGTTACAAGTCGAAGTTCAGAAAGTGGATAGCTCTCGAAAAAGCACGCACTATTCAGAACGCGCTTCATAAGGCCAAGAATTTCATCATCATCGAAGAAGAGATCAAAGTTCTATCGCAAAAACAAAAACCTGCGAAGGTATCCTCGAAAGACTTAACCTCTAAACAGAAAAGCAAAAAAAAGATCCCTCGTAACGACAAGTATGTCCATCACGAGGGAGAAGACGTCCGGGGGGCGCACAACTACGCTGTCAATTCCCTGTCTAAACAAGGTCGGATGTCGGAGAACACCTGGACGTGGAACACGTCGTATGACAAAAACACCTTCTGCAAGTTTCACAAAACAAAGAGTTTCACCAAACAAAGAGTCACTCCACCAAACAGTGAAACTGCTCACGGGGGAGATCTTGGACATAACCAGTGTAAAAGATCTCGCGATAAAAATCTCCCACTCAGGACCGAGAAAGCACCCACTGGAGACGCCGTGTCTCAAACCCAAGCGGAAGGAAAACGCGGAAGGAGGCCTGACATCAAAGGCAACAACTCTAATCGCCGCAAAGTGAATATGATCATCGGACGGTCGCAATACATTCGCGACACCGTTTCATCGATAAAAGCATATCACCGAAAGGATGAATCAAGTGCAAACTTGCCTACGCCACTCGACAACGCAAGCGACACCGCAAATAATGCCATCACTTTCGAGGAACACGAAACTGTCGGGATCGACAAACCCCATAATGATCCTCTCGTAATCGACGTTGTCAGAAAAGATCTCAAATTCGCCAGGGTCCTCATCGACAGAGAAAGTACCGTCGATATCATCTTTTGTGATACCCTCAAGAAGATGAACGTCGACTTATCCAAAGGAATACCCGCACCGAAGCCACTCACGGGTTTCTCAGGAACAACTTCAATGACTCTCGGATCGATCAAACGTCCAGTGGTGGCCAGTGATATAACAAAAGTTGTCGATTTTGCGGTCTTCGACCACCCTGCCATCTATAACGTGATCATGGGAACGCCATGGATAAACTCCATGAAGGCAGTCCCGTCGACCTACCACTTGGGCATTAAATTCCCAACCCCCTACAGAATCTCCCATGGCTCAGTCCAAAGGAAACAAGCAAACTTGCGAGTCAAACATTCCCGACAAGGCAACGCCCTCAACACTCAAGGAAACCGTCGACCCAACTGTAGTCATTGAGACTGAAACGGCCGACGCAACTCTGCCAAACGAGTAATCACTCATGGCAACAAACTGAACTACAAGATGACTTAATCCTCGAAAGGGGTACGTAGGCAGCTCTTCGCAAGAAGAGTTTATCTATCCCCCTCTTTAAAAAAGGGGGAGTGGGTGTACGTATAGTGTATACTCCCACACTTTGTACTCGACATTTTTCGATCCGATTCCGACTAAATTTTCGGTATTTATTTTTCGTATAACCTAGAAATGGAAATCATACGAGAAGACCTTTCTTAACAAACTTCGACTATAACATGTTGACCAACACATTCTGCCACAAAAAAGAAGAAAATCCGGAAAAAGCGAGACGTCATGAGTTTCCGAGAAGCATAATTTTGAACTCGATCAAACGCTTCTAAAATCATTCGCAAGACTACCAAACCCCTACCGGGAAAAAGGACAAGTACTTGTCCCAATTTTGCGCCCGTCGATTGGCCCCAACGGACGAACTAATCACTCACATGAACCCGCTCCTCGCAAAGAATGGGTTCTCATACATCCTACTAGGATAATAGCGCGCTATAAAAGAAATCCAAAATTTTGGTCAGCACTTCCAAACGACTTCAAAATTGTTTTTGGAGATCGGTTCTCGATTGATGAAACCAGGTCGAAATCACAAACAGGATACGTAAGCCGAAATTAGTCACTGCACACCTTAAAAATCGAGAGTAAACCTAGGTCTTGCCCTAAACCCAATACACTGGTCTATAACATCTCAAGGCTTGATATCTAACTGATACGAGATCCTATAACATGTCTCTTCGTTCATATCTAAATGCTCAAGAAATTTTACAAAACTTTTTAACATCTCAAACGAGAAACGCATAGAACGATCCACGAGAAGAGTTAAATACGAGACGACAACTCGTATTTTTCCTCTACACCAAATCAAACTAAACCTATCACACTAGTCTCAAACATCTCAAGAAATAGTATATAACCGATACGAGATTCCAAAATTTGTCTCTTCGCCTATGTTCTCACGTTCAAGAAAATCCAAAAGAGTAAATCTTTCGAGAACTCGCATCCGAAATGTATAACGAATATAACGATTCTCCGAGGAGTAGACATGAGACCACAACTCATGATCTTTCTTCGCAACCGTGACACTGCTTATACACAACCAAATCAAAACGAAAAACATCATTCATTAACACTAAAACTACAAGGTGAGGGGTTTTGGGGCCACACACGGCCAACCCTGTTGGTGTCAAAAATGGTCATCTCGAAATTGACGTCCACGATTGCATCTCTAATCAAACTTACTCGGAAACATGACCAATGTCTAGACTTACCATCGTCTAGACTTACTGTCGCCTAGACTTAACGACGTAAAGACTTACCATTGTCTAGACTCACCATGGTCTAGACTTACCGTCGTCTAGACTTATCGTCATCTAGACTTACCGTCGTCTAGACCCACCGTCATCTAGACCCACCGTCGTCTAGACTCGCTGTCACCTAGACTTACCGTCGGCTAGGCTTACCATCGTCTAGACTTACTATCGTCTAGACTCATGGTCGTCTAGACAAGTCTCCGAGCGACAAGAAGTCATCCAGATCGACTCTTCTCGACCAAACTACGGAACCTCACTTATAGCTAATCGTGGACAATCACTCAACGAAGTTCAACCATCCACAAACGACAAAGCACTAAATTTAACATCCGAGTTTCCGAATAACTCTCGAAAGATCCTAAGATACGAGTTTCGCAACGATACGAAACTACCGTATGCATCGGATAACCGTATTGTTTCGGAGAAACATCCGGACGGGGCGTCTGTCTTAGCGCCAATTGGTACCAAGGCCAAGAAAGAGCGTCTGTCTTGGCGCCAATTTGCGCCAAGGCCAACACGGAGCGTCTGTCTTGGCACTAATTGGTGCCAAGGCCAAGACACAGCGTCTGTCTTGGCGCCAATTGGCGCCAAGGCCAAGACGAAGCGTCTGTCTTGGAGCCAATTGGCACCAAGGCCAACTCGGAGTGCTTGTCTTGGCGCCAAGGCCAAGACAGAGCATCTGTCTTGTTGGGGTCAAAAATGGTCACAATAAAATCGACGCCTAAAAAAGACTACAGAGACGTTGATTCATCCTACGGAAATACGAATCGCAAGGATGTCCTCAAGCAACGAGAGTCTTATCATCCTGGCCGTCTCTTCTCGAACAAGCTTTAAGACTATGAGTATAGTCAATTGTGACCGATCTCACACTAAGTCTGTCTGCCCGCAAGCAACTAGAGCATCCGAGTGCTAGAGTTAGAATCAATGGCTTTCGGATAACTCTCACAAGGCCACATGATACAACTTTCGGGGCGATACAAAACCACCGAAAGCATCGGAGAACCGTGTCGCTTCGGAGAAATGTCTAAACGCCGATTGACGAACAAACCTATGAATGAGTCTTGGAACCGATTGACGACTAACTAGAGGCCGATCTAGACATCGATTGAAACTAAGACCGGAGGTCCGTCTTGGCGCCAATTGGCGCCAAAACCAGAGCATGGTCTTGGCGCCAAGTGGCGCCAAGACAGAGAGCTTGTCTTGACGCCAATTGCCGCCAAGACCAGGGCTCGGTCTTGGCGCCAGATGGCGCTAGGACGCGGATAATGTTCAGTCGTTATCCATTGGTTGGACCACGTCCTTTCCGATCATCATTTCGTTCGAAACGTCCCTTGATTGTCTCTCGTTTCGTCTCGATTGGAGTTTCCGTCAAACCGTCGTGACGATAATCGTAAGAATTCGTACTTTTCGTGGACTTCGTATCAATCGTGTAAAACGACGACGGTTAACTTAAACACCGGAAGAGTCTAAACTATACGATTAGTCTTATCGTTCCACGAAACTATTACCGCTTGGTCTTACAAGAAACGGTTTCTTCGAAAGCAATCGTCAAAATCACTTAGCCGCAAACGGCCCAAAAGGGCCAAAATCGCGATAACAGTCCACTTACGATTTCGGGCGAGAACCGGCCCATCTACGATGACGGTTTTACAGGGTTTCGCGAAAATGTTAAGTTTCGAGAAGGTAAGGAAGGATCTCGAAAAGGATATATGCGAATCAGGGAAAACGAATATTTCCACGAGAAGATATGCTCGAATCGGGGATGAAAAAGGAAACAAGCCAAGCCCACGAAGACCTATATAAAGGGTGCGAAGGAGAAGGATGTGCATATACAACACACTTTTCGTCATCACAAACACTTAGAAAGCTAGGGTTCTTACTTTGTTTCGTTAGCGAGCTGCGTCTCAACTAGGTTACGACGTTGTAGTTCTAGAGATTCGTTGCCAACAGTTCTTGTGGCCACGGCTTAAACACCGGTTGCGTACGCTCAAACACGAATTCGAATAAGATCCCTTTCCCTTTCTTCGTTAACTGGGTCTTTCGATTATTGTTCTTCGTATTCGTTCACGTTTTGATCTACGATTTACTTTCGTGTTCATACTGTTTCACATCACGAATCATGTTATCTTATCTTTGTTATACGCATTTTAGTTTCACAACTTGTTTCATATCAATCTCACTTACATTATTCATTTTGTTCATCTCAATTTCGTCATACGAATCTTATTTACCTAAATACCGCAGACTGTTTTCATATTCATTTTACTCACGCTTTTTGTTTGATCTTACTTCGCAGCTTAATTTCGTAACCTTAACCTAATTTCTCGTGTTCATCATCTGATCTTATCATTTTTTAGCCACATAGAATTCGTGAACCACGTAAACATTGACAGTGAGAATTTCGGTTCCCACAGTTTGGCGCTAGAAGGAGGGGGCACATGCCATATCTTTAACGCTAATTCACAGATCAGTATGAACACCGACGAATAGAACAACCAACCAGCTCGCGAAGGGGACAACGCCGGTGATACCATTGAAACTACTCCAACAACGAACATCACCGCGATCAACGCTGACTCAAACATCGCGGTGTTCGAGGAGATCAAAAACATGTTCTCGACTCTCGAAAAGAAGTCGGCAGAACGTTACCAACTCACCAACTCTCTCGCGAAACAGGTCGAGGTCTTAACCGCGAGAACCAAAAACATCCTTCCGCGTGGAGCAACCAGACTCCACGGAAGATGGCTCAACTTCGCGACTCCGTCCGGAGCACTCCGGGACGGGCAGGAGAAACCATCAGAACAAAATCCTGATGAGATCACACCTGTCGCAACTTGGGCTGGCGCGAATGACATCCCAGCTTTTGAAAAAGAAACGGAGGAACATGAGGCCGAGCGAATCGACCTAGACATTAGCGATCACTCTGACCCTACGGATGAGGATGCTGACATACACCCGAGAAGGGTTAGAGGTCGTGAAACTCGCCGCAGTTCTCGGCTCGATGAACCCATGACGGAGGAAGAAGCAAACGTCCTCTGGGTTAAGCAACAGGAACAGGCTAAAGAGCAGGCCAGGGTCGCTAACAGAACGTGCAGGCCTTCTCACAAAACCGCCAGTCACGATCTCGATGATCTCCGCAACTACATCGCAAAAACTACGGCAAAAGTGAAAGCTGTAAAGTCGCAGATCCCTCACGCGACCAGCGCTGCACCAGAGATCGATCAACTCCTCGACGAGGCTCGAATGACTCCTTTTTACTGCTCGCATTACAAACGCAAAGATCTCAAATCCCGGAAAGGTGATGATCCCAACGTATGACGGGACCACCGACCCGAAAGCTTACCTTCAGAGTTTCCAGATCGCGCTGGCGAGATCGAAACTTAAGGAGAGCGAAAAAGACGCTGGCTTCTGCCACCTTTTAATCGAGCATCTCTAGGGAACCGCCCTCGAGTGGTTCTGCCGTCTGAGGCGAAACTCCATCGGAAGTTTTCGCCAGTTCTCTTCTGAATTTCTGAAGCAGTACTCCATGTTCATTGATCGAGAAATGTCCGACGTCGATCTATGGAGCCTGTCCCAACGCGAGGACGAATCTCTTCGAGTTTTCATGACAAGGTTCAAATTGGTTATGTCGAGAGTCAGCGGGATTAGTGACAGGGTCGCAGTAGACGCCCTTCGCAAAACTCTCTGGTACAAGTCTAAGTTAAGAAAGTGGATTTCCCTCGAGAAACCACGAACGATCCAGGATGCACTTCGCAAAGCAACGGACTTCATAATAATCGAAGAAGAGATGAAGGTCCTATCGCAGAAGCATAAGCCGTCGAAGGCGTCCTCGAAAGACTCTGTCCCAGAGCAGAAATCGAAGAAGAAAGCTTCCCGAAGTGACAAATATCTCCGAGGTGCACACAACTATGCCGTTAACTCCCAATCTGAACAAGGGAGAACTTCAAGAAATACCTGGACACGGAACACGTCTTACGATGAGAAAGCCTTCTGCGAGTTCCATCAGAAGAAAGGTCACTATNCCTCGAAAGACTCTGTCCCAGAGCAGAAATCGAAGAAGAAAGCTTCCCGAAGTGACAAATATCTCCGAGGTGCACACAACTATGCCGTTAACTCCCAATCTGAACAAGGGAGAACTTCAAGAAATACCTGGACACGGAACACGTCTTACGATGAGAAAGCCTTCTGCGAGTTCCATCAGAAGAAAGGTCACTACACCGCGAACTGCAAGGTTCTCGGAGCGAGGCTTGCGGCAAAACTGCTCGCAGGGAAACTCTCAAAGGTAACCAGCATCAAAGACCTAATACGTGATGCAGAAAGCCAACCTGAGACAGTAAAGACTCTCCCACGCGACGCCGCTCCGGCAGACACAAAGCGCGGCAGAAAACCTGACGACAAAGGAAACGACGCCAACCGTCGCAGAGTGAACATTATCATGGGTGGAACCCAGTTATTTCGCGACACTATCTCATCAATAAAAAACTATCATCGCAAGGTCGAGACAAGCGCAAACTAGTCCACGTTGCCCGATGATGCCGAAAACAGCATGATCACCTTCGAGTAGTACGAAACTATCGAACTCGACAAACCGCACAACAATCCACTCGTAATCAACCTCGTCATCAGGGACCTCGAGGTCGCAAGGATCCTCATTGATACGGGTAGCACCGTCGACATCATCTTTCGAGATCCCCTCAATAGGATGAACATTGCATTTTCCGAAGTCAGACCTATACCGATACCGCTCACGGGCTTTTCTGGCACTACGTTAATGACTATCGGGTCGATCAAACTTCTGGTGGTTGTGAAGGAAGTCACGAAGATCATCGACTTCACCGTCGTCGATCATCGCGTGATTTACAACGTGATCATGGGAACACCGTGGATAAATTCCATGAAGGCAGTCCCGTCCACGTACCACCTGGGGATTAAGTTATCGACGCCCTACGGAACCGACATAATCTGGGGATGCCAAAAATAGGCGCGATTCTGCATCTTGGCCGAACATTAGCTAAGGAAAATTGCGGCAACACCCATCGTCAAACCAAAACGCGCAAAGCTAATTCAACCAACAACTGAAAACGCTTCCGCAAAAGATGATCCGGAATCGTCAACACTGGCAACGACTCTGGAAGATAGGAACGAGCACTCTTGCGAGCCCAACACTCCCGAAAACTTAACACTCGCGACATCAGGAGAAATCGTCGACCCAACCATAGTCCCCGAGACTGAAACGGCCGACGCAAC
>OVAN01009911.1:0-16359 GCA_900406275.1 Anastatica hierochuntica | reverse complement strand
GATGGCCAGCAACCTTGACAGCTTCTTCTTCTTGTTCTTTCAATTGCCGTCTGAATGACGTATTATTTGCATATTGTCTCTTCTCCACTTCCTCTTGGCTCTTGATTCTCTTTGTTTCTTCACCATTTAAGCATCAAGAATCCATCATCCCAAGCTCTCAAGTTGCTCATCCAAAGGTTGCACCTACAAATGCAAAAGAATGCAATGCAAAGACGAAAATCCTAAACTAGACTCAACTTAGAAACTTTATGAATTCTAACACCTAAATGCATTATATACAACCTAAATGCAACTAAAATACATACTAAATGATGCTAAAAATGCGTTAAATTATGAACACATCATGACCCGATTACTGGAAGAAGGAAAATAGCCCCTGAGATTCTTAAGGAAATGCGACAGTGTCTAATGGTCAATGATGAAGCAGAGCGTAAGGCTCGTGTATTAAGAATTCAGAGCACGGTGGTGGAGGCTGAGCGAAACCCGGCTACTCAAAAGTCTTTGTTGCGGTTAGAGTCGATACCGATTTTCCATTCGGACGTGGACAAAGGAAAAGGGGTTGTATTTAACTTTGAAAGCACTGAACAACAATCCCACCAAATGGCTCCATCTGATAAGCTATTGGCGGATGCCTTAAGCGCAGGTCGAGCAGTTTCTGATCCACCACGACCAATCTGGATTATTCTACAACTAATTCCTCTATTCTTAGAGTAGGTCCTACGGTTCATAGAGCTGCTTCCTTTGTGCAAGCTCCTCCGGGACCTCCTCGTCATCTGCTAGAGGACGTAAGCGACTATCTAGAGGTAGAAGGCTAGCTGCGGCAGAAAGGTCAAAGGGTCAGCCCGTGAAGAGTAATGGTACAGTAACGTATAAGAGAAAGGTAACAGATTGTATGGGTACTCCAACCAAGCTTGTGAAACTGAAGGAGGTGAAGGCTGTCCGAAGGAGGAACGGCCGTAGCAGACATGAGAGCATCTTCATTGGAAGTGTTCTTAGAAATGTTCTAAACAAAAAAAAAAATAATAAAATAATAAATAATATTTTTTTATGGTGAAGTGTTTTTAAAATTCTTGGAACACTCACCAAAGTGTTCTCAAATAAGAGCACTTTCGTGAGTGTTCCAAGAATTTTAAGAACACTTCACCATAAAAAATATTTTTTATTTTTTATTATTAAAATTTTTGTTTAGAACACTTCTAAGAACACCTCCAATGAAGATGCTCTGAGAATTTTGAGTTGGAACTGTCAGGGCCTTGGTCCGGACCTGACAGTCAATCATCTCCAGGAGTTACGCAAAGAATAATTTCCGGAGATTCTGTTCTTAATGGAAATGAAAAACAAGAGGACCGTTTTAGTAGATTTGCAAGTGTGGCTTTGATATGGTCTTGTCTTCACTGTTGAACTAATTGGCCTTAGTGGTGGATTGGCGATATTGTGGAAAAGTATGTTCAGTTAAATTTCCTTTCTGTAAATAAGAATCTTTTGGATCTTTTTGTACAGTTTGATAATCAAGACTTTTCTCTCTCTTTTGTTTATGGTGAACCTGAGGCAAAATATCGTGATAGTGTGGGAAAGTATGATGAGAATTGGGGTAAATCGTAAAGAATCATGGTGTATAATTGGTGATTTCAATGAGATACTTTATAATGATGAAAAGATTGGAGGGCCTGTCCGCAGCGAAGCCTCTTTTAAACACTTTGCTGATATGCTTAAGGCTTGTGATATGTCTGAATTGTAGAGTACTGGTAATAGCTACACTTGGGCTGGAGTAAGGCATAAGTTGTGGATTCAGTGCAAGCTTGACACGTCTTTTGGAAACCAGCAGTGGATGTCTACATTTCCCAAATCAAATCAGACGTTCCTTGACCGTACGGGATCAGATCATCGACCTGTTCTGTTAAGGCTCCTGGAAGAAAAACAAGCATATCGCGGCTTGTTCAGATTTGATCACAGAGTGATTGAGAAGGATGGGGTACGAGAGGTGATTGCAAAAGCTTGGAATCAAGGGTCATGTCTGGTAAACATGTCATTATTCACGAGGATTAGTGAATGTCCAAGGGGTCTTAGAAAGTGGAAGAAAACACATTCTCTCAACTCATTTGATCGTATCCAACAGATAAAGGCAGCCTTAGAAGCAGAGGAATCCTCTCCATCCTCGTGTTTTGGACTGCTGCATTCTTTAAAGAATGATTTGGTGATTGCGTATCGTGAGGAGGAGCAGTATTGGAGGCAGAGAAGTCGTGATAAATGGTTACGAGAAGGTGATCGTAACACGAATTACTTCCACAACACGGTTAATCCCTAAATTGGCTGATGATGATGGAGTTGCTCATAGGTCAGAGGAAGCTAAAGGAACTGTGGCTGCTTCCTTTTTTTCAAAATTTGTTTCGTTCATCTCATCCTTCTGAGCTTTCTGTTTTCTTCTTGTATTTTCAAAGTAGAGTGACTAGTGCGATGAATGATGAACTGACCCGTGATGTTACAAGAGATGAGGTTACACAAACGGTCTTTGCGATTAAAGCTTCAAGTGCATCGGGGGTGGATGGAATGAATTGTGTATTCTTTCAAAAGTATTCGGATATAATAGGCCAAAAAGAGACAGAGGAGGTGTTGGATTTCTTTAAAACAGGGTCTTTTCCATCGGATTGGAATTATACCCTCTTATGTCTCATACCGAAGAAGGATGTCACTGCGGTGATGCGTGACTTACGGCCGATAAGCTTGTGTAATGTTCTTTATAAGATTGTGTCGAAGATTTTAGTCTCCCGTTTGAAGCCTCTCATTGATAGCATTTTTTCTTCGACACTGTCTGCCTTTGTAACTAAAAGAATGATCTCGGATAATATTATTATCACACACGAAATTGTACATAGCTTACGAACTCATCCTACCATCTCTTTCGAATTCATGGCCATTAAGACCGACATGTCTAAGGCCTATGATAGAGTTGAATGGTCATATTTGAGTCAACTCCTTGCTGCTCTCGGGTTTCATGACAAATGGATTGGGTGGATTATGTTTTGTGTGAAATCAATGAGGTACTCGGTACTCGTTAATGCTCAAAAGCACGGAATGGTGAACCCGGAATGAAGATTACATCAAGGTGATCCCTTATCACCTCTTCTATTTATGTTATGTACCGAGGAACTTATCCACTTACTCTCTAAAGCTGAACGTGAAGGAATTATCCAAGGGATCGACTTCTCGGATTTTTGTCCGATGGTGCACCACATGCTATTTGCCGATGACAGTTTATTTGTTTGTAAAGCTGCAGTTGATCAATGTACAACCCTAAAATCAATACTCCATGCTAATGGTTCGTTTACTAGACAAGTCATCAATTACGCCAAATCTCCAATTTATTTTGGTTCAATGGTTCTTGTTGAACATAAGGATCAAATTCAACAATGATTAGGGAATTATAATGAGGGATGTTTTGGCACTTACTTAGGTTTGCCGGAGTGCTTCAGTGGTTCCAAGGTCGAGATGTTGAGTTACATCCAAGAGCGTCTACGAAGCCGTTTAAATGGGTGGATATCTCGTTTTCTTTCTCAGAGCGGCAACGATATTCTTATCAAATCCGTAGAGATGGCTATGCCCGTGTATGTGATGTCGGTGTTTCAATTGCTGAAGGCAACCGTGAAAAGCTTAACGAGTGTCGTAGCTTATTTTTGGTGGAATACAGCTTCAGAGAGGAAGAGTATGCATTGGATCAGCTAGGAAAAGTTGTGTCTACCTAAGTCGGAAGGTGACCTTGGCTTTCGTGATATTGAGTTGTTTAATCAAGCACTTTTGGCTAAGCAAGCTTGGTGTGCACTTTCCGATCCTTCGTCTTTGTTTCCTCAAGTGTTGAAGAGTCGTTACTATGAGGATTCTGATTTCCTCGTAGCTACAGCGGGTTCTCGCCCTTCATTTGCTTGGAGAAGCATACTACATGGATGTGAGCTTCTCAAGAAGGGTTTAAGACGAATGGTGGGTAATGGACACTCTATTAGTGTTTGGATAGACTCTTGGATACATAATGGAGCATTACGCATGCCATATAATAGGAATCGAACTATTGATTAGTGCCTTAAAGTGTCGGATCTTATTGACATTGTCTCTGCCACTTGGAATCAAGAGAAACTTCGCATCAAACTAGTGGTATCGGAAGATGATTACTGGATTTAGATGCATAACTGGGATGGCAATTATTCGGTTAAATCTTGTTATAGTTTGACATGGAAAGTGAATAAAGTAGAGCTGATCAAGGAAGCTGCAGTGCAGCTGTCGTTGAACCCTTTGAAAGAAAAGCTGCAGTTCATGCTCAGGAAGTGGTAGAGCAGCACGATTATCGGGTCCTTGCGAAGAAGGATGCCTCTGTTATCAAGTGGGAACCTCCCCCTCTGACATGGCTTAAATGTAATGTGGAGCTGACTTGGTCTAAGAGGAAGAGACTTGGAGGTGCGGCATGGATATTGAGGGACTCTTGTGGTTCGATTTTACTGCACAGTCGTCGCACATTCACTAATTTAGATTCCTTCTTGGATGCAAAACATAGAGGTTTAATTTGGGCCATTGAAAGTATGTTAGTCCATCGTGTGGAACGTGTAATCTTTGCTAGTGAGGCACGAGAGCTCGTAGGTGCCATCACACATCCCCTGTATTGGATTGCTTTTAAGGGGCAGGGGCATGAGCTGTTAGTTGCGTTAAGTCGTTTACATGTCTGGAAAGTTTGTCCAGAGTATATTTGCTCCAGTAGAAGTGCTTTTATGATCGCGAGAAGTGTCACCTTGGTAGACCGACAACAATCTTATGTTGCTGCTAATTCTCCGAACTGGCTTCAAGTTGTTATTGACTCAGAGAGACCTGTGCATGTTGGTGTTGGGGATTGTATGATGACAGGCTCATGAATGGGTGTGGTATTGATGTTCGTGTGTAATGTATATCCTTTTTTCTCTCTATGTGTTTTTCTGATGTTGCTTATTTCTTCTTCATGTTGATGTTCTATATTTTCTTTTGTGTACAAGACTATTTATCCTTCTTAATTCAATATTCAGTTGAACAAAAAAAAACTACCCATGTATTCAGATAATAAATTAGATATATTATAAGTATATATACATTTCGATTGGGAAAGTGTATACACGGTAAGTATTGTATCGACAAAATAATTCTTTCACTTTTCCAAAATCGAACATATTGTTTGCGAATCGAACCCCCCCCCCCCCAATTTCATGTTCAATAGACTCGTATGCCTAAAATATAAATTGACAATTTCGATTGGAGAAATGACGATAGAATGACTGAAATTGTTGAGCCAATCGAGTCATGCTGGAGCTTCCACAACTAGAAACAAAACCACTGAGTAAAAAAAGTAACTGCAAAGCGGTTTAATTTCGAATTTCCCAAATTTTGGCAGTTTTTTTAGATCTATGCAACTGTTTCTGGTATTGAATGATACAACTTCTTTTATAAAATGATTTTTTGTTCTTCAATCTCCTTTCGATATTCAAGACACGTCCGCCTCTGAAAATTGTACGAAACTTTCAAAAAGGCTTTCCGCAGCGGGATGCTATCCAACAGGTCTGTGATGGCATGCTATCCAACCGATCGATGATTGAACATCTACTCCAAGGCGCATGTCATTGGGTGTGTAGCGTATGCTTTGAAAACATCTGATGAATTGCAGACCTTTCTTTCCTCTTAGTTTAGAAAATTGTTCAGATTGTCTGTTTCACGGTGCTGGAACTCTGCCAAAACCATTTATGGAATCCTTTGTCGTAAACTCGTGACCAAGAAGAAATATGAGATGTGGACTTTATTCAGATGTCAACCTCTTCGCTTTTCTCTCCGTGAATTCCTATCATCACATGCTTAGAATGCAGAATAAAACCTCTGTCACACATCGCATCCACCTCTGACTCATCCTCAACAATGTGCTCTGATCTTTTTGCCTCACAGTCAGATGTAATTGTTCCATATGTTCTTTTTATGCTCAAGGATCCGAATTTACAAGAGTGAAAAATGTTGCCTCTTGTTCTTATTGCACTTGTTGATAATGTTTTTCTTTGTAGTAACAAACCCTAAAAACTAACACCTAAGTATGTTAAAATATTGTCTGATATGGAATACTTTCTACACAATCCATCGGGCAGCAAAATTTTTGAAAAACATTTTCTTGATTTAGTCCTCCACTCTGCACTTCAAATGTCCTAGACCCCTTGTGTGAGTTAGAGGGCAAGCTGAAAGAGCATACTAGCGCGTATTATGGTTTCCCTTTAGCTCTTCAATTGATGGCTTTGGAATACATCCATCTTCTGCTTTAGATACTTCTAGAAGCAGAGAAAATAACAACATTTATACAAGGCAGTAATAATCTTGCATCTTTAGGAAACTATTGAAGATGGGGCGGATCAAAATGTAACTTGTGCTACATCTCATTTGACCTTTTCTGCCAAACCGCGTACACATTACATTTTTTTTACGACATTGACATCCAAATCTAAGCTTCCAGCTGTTTTCCTTTTTAAAATAGTTAGTAGTGAACTTCGATACTTCTTTGCAAGTTCAGCACTTGGAAGATGAGGTTGAGGAAGAGGAAGTGTTAAATATGTTTTAGTTGATGCGCCAAGGGTACAAGTTTGTACCTGATAATTTTTCAGATGCGGATTCCACGCCAACACAAATTGGGTTGCTTGGAACGAGTGAGGCCAAACCACCGTCCAACCGAAGCCCTCAGTTTTCCAAACTAGACCACGTAAATTTCTCAAGTATGAGAATTCTGTTTATGTACCTCTTTCTCCATGTACACTCATGTCATGTCAGACAAAGGGTGGATGACTAGGTTTATGGTTGATAAGCTTTCCACCCTCAAGGTTGACCTATTGCCTCAATAAAGGAGAATTCAGTGGAACACAAACACAACCACAAACGTAAGGATTGGGGGATTGATGATGTAACTCCAGTTGTTTCCGTTGAGCCTCATTCAGAAACCAACAAGGGTAAGGGTGATATGGGGTCTACTGGTGAACAAAAAAAGGAAAAACATAAAATCATATAATCCGAAGACGATGATGAGGTGATGTGCAATGATGGCTTCTTGAAAATAAATAAAGGCCAAAGTGATTAGGTTATTGAAAGAAGAGGACTTCGGTAATAACGACCAAAGATGCCTAGTTTTTTTTCCGTACACTGGAATCTCCCATAATTAAAATCAATTTAATTTTTGTTTACTTTATTTTTTGATGGTATACATTGACTTTTTTAACTTATGTTATAGGGCGCCACTGATTGCGTTGGTTTGGGTTCACCTATCGACCTAGGTAGGGAACGTTGTACTTCTTTTGCTGAAATAGGAGGGATTTAAGCTATGACGAATAAATATGAACATGTATTGTGTACACCTATATATATCACAGATAAAATTTTGTTAATTTTGGTTGTTTTATTTTATTGAATCGGTGTACGCCCTTTTTCTCATGATCTCTTTATTATAGGCCTCTACAAGTATAGTTCCTGAACCTTCCTCCTATATAGTTGGTATGAGCAATGATGATGTCAATGCACAAGAGATTAGTGGTTCAGGCGTTCAAAAGACAATAGAAAAAGATGTAACATAATTTATAAGATGTTGTGTAAAAGAAAACAGGTGTACGGTGGACAAAAAATTCAGATTTAGGTTGATGTGTACACCATAAGATGTACACCTATTCACTGGTTTTTTTTTGTTTCTTTGTCAGGTTTTAGGGGATGCATCCTCTTTTAAATTCAAATTACCTTCCTCCTATAAAATTCGTCTTTGCAGCGATGTTGCTGATACACAAGAGATTAGTGGATCAAACATTCAAAGGACCGCATACAAAAAGGTAACTATGTAAGATGTTGTGTACAAGAGGTATACGTTGGGCGTAGAACTTGGATTTACGCTACTGTGTACTCCTATTTAATGTTTTTTCCTTAGTTAGAATGCAGGGAATGCATCCGCTTTTGCATTTAAAGTATAGGAGGTACTTTTGTATTCCTCTTTATGTTACATTTTTTATTTCAAATGTTATATGAACAGTTTCCATGTAAGTTACTAATAATGTGTGCGAGGAAAAAACTTACATGAGAATGTTTTTTTCTATAATAATCCCAGGTCATATGTCCATACGTATATGCAAATTTTATTGAAGGCTTATTCTACCAATTATGAGACAGCTCCTGAAGATGGCAGTGGTGATTGATATATGCATCATTTTACATGTATTTAGGCACATATTTTATCATGTTTGAACCATTTTTATCCATACTAGTATATAATCTCATCACATTAGCATCATTTAATACCCATTAGTGTTTTAGGCATCTTTTTATAGGTTTATGCGTTTTGCATTACATTTTGTGTGTTTTTGTGTCTACTCTAGGTACTAATGGAGTATGAACCTAAGGAATACATTTGAGACTTGGATAACATGCAATTTCGCATACGTGTCGTACTCACATTGAACGCGTTCAGCTTTATATAATAAGATAGTAAAATTTGAGGAGAGTAAATTGATTTGGATATCTATATAAAAAAAATGCATTTATCTTTTCGGTCATTTGTTTAGAGAGAGCTTCACAATTAATCGTGTTTGTGCATGAGTAGTTAGGGCTAAGCTTTTACCTGAAATCCAAACCAGAACATGAATCTGACCCGAAATATATGAACTGAACCCGATCCGTAACCAAGAAAATACCCGAACGGGTCTTGGTCTTAAGTATTTCGCGTTTCGAGTAATATCTGAACCATACCAAACTTGAATGGCTCCCCATAAAACCCAAAAACTCAAAAAAAAATAGAACCTAAAACCTGACTAAGTAACTGAAAATATCCAAATACCCAAAAAGTATTCCAAATGAGTATTTGAATCGATCCGAACACTCCAAAATACTCGAAATATCAGAAAAAACACAACATTTCAAAAAACATGAAATATCTGAAATACCTGAAAACCCAAAGTNCCAAAAAAACCCCGAAACTCCCGCACCCGAATACCCAACCTGAAATCACATGAACCTGAGTCCACCCGAATCGAACCCGACCCAAAAACTAAAAATACCTACCGGGTAATGTAGGGCGGAAGTCGGGACCCGAACCTAAACCGGACTCGTACCCGGTCGAGTATTCGAACATCTATCCCTAGGAGTAGTATTAGCATGAGTGACCTTTCGAGAAGTGATTTTCTTAATCGCGCGAGTAAGGACAGAACACGGAGAAAGATCGTGTGGCGACTTACAAGGATCATAAATAAATTCTTTAAGACCTTCAGAGGTAACGCTCCCAACTGTCATATTAGGTTGGCCCACAGATCAATATAGATGGTGTGGAGGCACAATGAAGAGACAAACGTGGGTGTTATAGTTTAGAACTACTAATTTAACTCTGCTATGCAACAAACAAAAAGGAGAGACAAGGAGAACTAACATTCACCGACTGAGAAATAAAACTGATAAAAGAATTCTCCTATATGCTGTCGTATATTCGTTTTTGTAGTAAAAAACGCAAGCACCAAAAAAAAAATCGAATTGCGCAAAAACTCTGTGAATTGTCGTGACGCTGCACCTAAGTAAAGCTTGCCATGAAACAAAAGAGCGAAACCCTTGAACCGTGTCAATTAACATAAACAATGTAGTCTACAACACCTTCGCGAGTGGCAGACCTGGATAAAACTTCACCATGTTAAAAAAAAAAAAATATGTCACAAGTGGGATTTGAACTATATACCTCTAAGAACTGTGTCGATCTGTGTCCTACGCTATGAATTGTCGTCACGTTCCCCTTAAGTAAAACATGCCAAGAAGCCTGAGAACGAAACCCTTCAACCGTGTCCAAGGATATAAACAGAGTAGTCCTCAACACCTTCGTATGTGATAGACCCTAGATAAAATTTTACATGGTTACAAAAAAACTATAATATGTGAAGACTGAGATTATCACCATATATCTATTAGGAAAACGTTCACTTTAAAACATTGAGTAAATATTTTCCGTTATTGTTAATAAAAAATGAATTGTTTAAATATAAAGGGTTCATTTGAACCCCACCTACTAGCGTGGATTTGCCACTGACCTTACCGTCTGCCACCCCGCCATACTCCTAAAACCATTGGTTTTGGTTCATAGACTCCTACTCTAGCAAACAAAAATAAAATCTGAAATAGTAGAAAATAAAAGTAAAGAGAGAGAGAGAGAGACAAAGAGTGATGGTAGCACATGGAGCTGCCAGCCAGAATCGGCGAAAATAAATCTTGGTTTCACTTGTTTCTTGAGAGAGACATGCTCAAGCATAGAGCTTGTAGGGGGAAATTCAGTACAAGTGATATGTGCTCAGTTCTACAATATGATGGGAAGAAGGAGACAACTTGTCGTACTGTTTCCCTCACTTTGATTGTCCATAAACCAGGAGGCCTTGTCCTAAATCTACTACCATATGAGTATGGGTCAACATGAATCGTTAGTTGTCTTGATAGCAGCACGAGAGAAGGATAGTATGGCTCACAACAGTCTTTGTACTAGTGATTACCACGTGGTCTTTCTGCTCCGATTGGTGGTTTCTGCTACCAAGGATGTCGCCTGGGGGGTGTTACCATGGAAGGTATTTTGATATATAGTTGCATTCTTTAGTGGGGATTGCCTACGTACCCTTCAGTGAGGGATCACGAAATTTGTAGTTCATGTTGCTATGGAGTCAAGTGGCCTTATGAGCACATGGTCTTGTGGGCGCATTGTCATCTAGGTTATAGGACTCATATGATCTAGAGGGTACATGCTACATCACATGGTAGACTTGTCTATATGCTTCATGACCATGGTGTTGTTCTGCTTGTGGACAAGAGGTCGTGCCATGAGAAAGTAAATAGACTTGTGGGCGTGCTATAATAGGTTGAGACCTTTGTCTATTTGGTATTGACCATGTAGATATGCTCATTATGGGCATGCCGATGAAGATGGACTTCATGATTTGTCTTTCTGCTTTGGCAAGTTGTCAAATTAGTGATCTTTGGAATAAAACCAATTATGATGAATTGGGGATCGCACTATTACACTAGTAAAAAAATTGCTATAGCCACGATTAGCCACGAAAATCGTGGCAAAATCATCCATATAGCCACGATTAGCCACGGAAAAAAAAGCTACGATCATATAGCCACGATTTTTTTCGTGGCAAAATCGTGGCTATATGATCGTAGCTTTTTTTTCCGTGGCAAAATCGTGGCTATATAGATGATTTTCCCACGATTTTGTCACAATTTTGCCACGAAAAAAAGCCACGCCACGTTTAGGGTTAGGAACCCTCTATTTGTAGTAGAAATTCGTGTCTATCCCTTAGGATTAGGAAATATTCATGTATATCCTTAGATAATAGAATATTTCCTTTTTTCTTAAGGATATCCTTAGATAATATAAATATTTTTTCTCTTAGGTTTAGGGAGATTCGATCATATGATGAGATATGTAAATATTCATATTTATCCGGAAGTTTTTCTTTTTACCTTGAGTCAGAAGGAGTCATATGATCCGAAGGCCATAAGCTGGATGCTAGAAGAAAGAAATCGGTGTCCTGATTTAACTGGAGGATTTTGCTCCTGGATAATTATTCCCAACAGAGCTTACTCACCATAAAATCAAATTTAGACTTTAATAAAGGGTGAATTTGGTTAATAATAAAAATGATATTTAGTTTCTAAGGAGTGACCAAAAAAATAAATATAATATTGAAAGTGTTTTACAAAATATCTCTCTTGTGTGAACAAAAGAAAATTGGAAATAGGGATTGTAATTTGATTTTCTTGCATTAAAAATTAATTGATAATTTTTCAGATTATTGATTTTAATTTCTGTATAAGAAATTTACATATTTTCTTCTAGACCAAATGTTATTTTATCACCAATATATATGGTTAAACAAAAAACAAGAATTTGATAATTCATGTTTACATTTCCCTAAACCACTCATATGAGTATAACTTCCATGGAATATTAAAATACAATATTTAACTAAGGCTTTACAACACGTAAAGTAATATTTTAGCTAAACAATTATTAAAGTTGTAACATCTTCATCCGCCCCTTTTATTTGCCTCCGATGTTTTTCTCCGGATCCGCAGACATACCATGTTCGACGTCCGGAAGCGCTACCTTGAGAAAACTTTAAAGTCATGTTTTGTTGTCTTTAAAATCACCACACGATCTTTCCCCTAGTTTTGCCCTCAGTCGCAAAATTCTAGAAACTCACTTCTCGGAAGATCACGCATTCTAGTATCGCTCTATCACAAACACGCTTAGTTGTGGAGTTCTCTCAGGATAAGTGACAGAAAAAATAAGTTGAGTTTAGTGACATAGGTAGCCAAAAAAAAACTTTTTAAGCTCTTATAACACACCACTTTTATTTCCATACACAGGGATCTCACAAAAATATTATTGACAAAACAATTCTTTGGTTGGTCTTTAGAACATTTACAATTTTTGCCAACTCCCATCTTCCTATTCTTCTCTTTATATGTTTATATTTCTAAAAATAGCCATTGATAAATTTACAGTAGGGTATACACTAAAAATAAAATAATAAAAACCAATTTGTAATGAGCTATTTGCTCAGAGAGCGACCGATGGTGAGGGCGACTAGTTTTTAGTTTCTTTCCGATGGGTTTGACGGAGGCTCCATGGAGGATGTCGGTTGGTTTCTGGTTCCTTGCAGATCTACGGTGGCCTGTTCACCGTATGGAGGTTAGGGTTGGTGCGGTTCCTTCAAGCTCCCTTCTTAGTTGTTGTTGTTTAGCTAGATCGGGACAGATCCAGGGACAATCGGGGGCGATTCAGTGGTCAGAGCATATATGGGAAGGGATCTCTCTCAATCAATGGAGGAAGCGTGTGTTACGCATGCCCGTTGAGGTCGACGAGATCTGGCAGGTAACAATTTTGGAAGATGGGCGTTTTGGTTGCGGTTTTGGTATCTTCAGAGTTGCGACGAGGTTCCATTCTTTGGGTATAAAGATAGGAGCTATGCTTCTTCCTCAGAACCACGTTTCCAATTTCAAAGCTTTGTTTCTGGTGCTTCTCGGTCTGCTCTTTTCCTCCATACTTGCCGATTTGGATCTATGGATAGCAGGAAGTTTAGGGGTCCGGCGATGGGCGTATATGAGGCTTCTCAGGATTCAAAAGGAGATTTGGGAAGGAGACCCACAGGATCTTGCTAGTTTGTTATTAACGGAAGTAGAGATCCTGATGAAGTCGCAAGGAGCGAAGAAGTTGGGTTTTGGTGGTGGAGCTCTGGTTTCGCGAGGCGGTCTCGACGAAGACAGGGGACATCAGCGTGGCTTTGGAGGACTTGGCAATGGAGGAGGAGTTGCCAAAGTGACTGTCTCTCTCGATGGGGGAGGGGGATTAGTCAGGTTTGATCTGGACATTACGGTCACGGATTGCAGGAAACAGATGGTCAGGGATTGCAGGTTCTCGTTATGGGCAGAGAGTTGGTCACGGATTGCAGGAAATAAATGTAATCAATCCGAGTTGAGGTGTAGATCACAGGAAGGGTGGGTCGAGGTATGTGTTGGTGTTGTCAATGGTTATGAAGGAGAGATCCTTTTGGTTGGAAGGCTGCGTCTTTGGCTTCATATGGAAGGGTCTGTGGGGGTTTGTTTCAGGTTAGTTTCTTGGCGATTGGTTGACGTGATAAGGCAGACTTCTATGTCTGCTAAGTTATCGGTCCTTACCATGGGCTTTGTTCATTGGCTTACAATGATGATGTGCTGGATCGGACGTTTTAAGGGATATGATTCTGCATCGGATCTGGTTATAATGGGAAGTAAGAGGTTCTTGCTGGTTATGGAGTTGTTCCATTGCAATGGCGTTAGATGTCGTGGGAAGATTGTGATCATGATCTCATCTCCCCGAGAGCTGTTTGTGTTTCTTCATCAATGGATACAGAATGTGTTTTTCAAGGAAGGTGGGATTAGTTTTTATGAAGAATATATGGAGCAGTGAGGATATAAATATAGAGGTTTCGATGGAGCTTCTCCACTGCATCTTCAGTCCATCTTAGTACAGAGTAACGAAGGTTACTCTTTGTTGCGGTTTCAATCAGGGTTCTTTTGGTCTTTGTGTCTACAGTTTTTTCGGGTTACTTGTACTGGTAACTTTAGTTGTGGGGGATATGAAATTGAGGCGAAGCTCTTATTTAGAATTGTAAATGAGATTTCAATTAACATATTCCTTTTAAATATTATCGGATGTTTGGGTTATTTTAATTACTTATGGTACAGAACGATATAGTATGGAGAAGATGTTTATTCTTCTGATTATTGTTTTTCGTCGTACGATTGGCTTTAAATATGGTGCTAATTGTAGAGGTTGTTCCAAGGGAGTGGTCACACAAAGGAAGATGCGAGAGGACTGGTGTGTCAAAGGAGAATGACAAAAGGGATGGTGGCTCTCCCGAAGCCACCGACTCACCCGTGAAAATCATGAGTTGGAACTATCAAGGTCTAGGGGATGACCTGACAGGCGATACGCTGAGGGATTTATGGAATAAGTTTAGACCCGATATTGTGTTTCTATCGGAGTCAAAGAAATCTTCAACTTACTTACAAAAATTTAAGTTGGAGTTTGGTTTCAATAACTTGTACACGGTAGAACCGTTGGGTTTAAGTGGTGGTCTTGCCATTTTTTATAATAATGAAATAAAATTAGAGATTCTTTATTCGAGCAATCGCATAATTGATGTTAATGCATTGTTTTACGGATTCAAAGTCTCAATTTCGTTTGTATATGGCGATCCAGTGGCTGCAAATCGTTGGTTAGTATGAGATAAATTAATGGAAATAGGGACAAATAGATCTAAACCATG
This sequence comes from Anastatica hierochuntica, assembly GCA_900406275.1. Taxonomy (NCBI): domain Eukaryota; kingdom Viridiplantae; phylum Streptophyta; class Magnoliopsida; order Brassicales; family Brassicaceae; genus Anastatica; species Anastatica hierochuntica. The sequence continues at coordinate 1,507 of OVAN01009911.1, read as the reverse complement.
GTTAATAATTGGCGATTTAAATGAGCTGACCGGGAATCATGATAAAAAAAGGGGGAAATATGCGATCAGCCGCATCTTTTGTCCCCTTTAACGATATGCTGAGGCATTGTGGTATGACGGAGTTTCCATGTGCGGGTGACCAATTATCATGGAAAGGCACGCGGAATAATCAAAGTGTCCGCTGTAAGCTGGACCGAGCAGTTGGTAATGAAGAATGGCACAATGTTTTTAATCATTCCAAGGTGGAATATTTAGCAAGGATCGGTTCAGATCATAGACCGATTTTGTTAAAGTCAAACTATAAGGTAGACAAGTATTACAAGAATTTCTGATTCAACAAGCGCTGGATAGGAAAGGAGGGTTTAGCCGAAGCTATTGAACATGGAATGCAGCGTACAAGGAATTTTAGGATACCGGGTTTTGTGGATAAAATTTCTAACTGTAGAAATTCGATTTCATGGTGGCGCAAGAATAATGTGCAACCGGGGAGGGAGAAAATCGATTCTTTAAAGCTCAAATTGGAGGAGGCTCAAAATGATGATTCCGTGTCCCAGGATGTTATCATAGAAGTTAAAAGGAAGCTTCATGAAGCTTACAAAGACGAGGAAATATATTTGAAACAAAAGAGTAGGAACTTATGGTTGAAGGAGGGTGACAGAAATACAAAATTTTTCCATGCCTCCACCAAGCAAAGACGGGCCCGAAATCGGATATCAGGACTTTTTGACTCACAAGAGTCATGGGAGGAATCTCCTGAAGGAATGGAAAAAATAGCGGTTGATTATTTTAACGGATTATTTACACATATTGGGACAGACAACCTGAATCAGGTTCTTGAGAATGTTAACCCAGTCATTACGGATAACATGAACCAGATTTTGATTCGGGATATTACGGAAAAAGAAGTCAGGTCAGCACTTTTTGCCATGCACCCTGAAAAGGCACCTGGTCCTGATGGGATGACAGCTTTGTTTTTTCAGCGCTATTGGGGAATCCTCAAGGATGATTTGGTCAAGTTAGTTAGGGATTTTTTCAGGAGCGGAAGTTTTGATGCTCGTCTGAATGTGACGAATATCTGCCTTATCCCGAAAACGGATCAACCAAAAAGAATGACGGAACTCAGACCGATTAGTCTTTGTAATGTGGGGTATAAAATCATTTCGAAAGTTTTATGTCTAAGGCTTAAAAAATTCTTCCCCGTGTCATTTCGGAGACACAATCGGCATTTGTTTCAGGTCGTTTGATTACGGATAACATCTTGATTGCCCAGGAAATGTTTCATGGCCTGCGGACTAATCAGAGATGTAGATATGAGTTTATGGCAATTAAGACGGATATGAGTAAAGCTTATGACCGTATTGAATGGCCTTTCTTGGAGGCAGTACTGAGGAAATTGAGTTTTGGACAAGTGTGGATCTCATGGTTAATGTGGTGCGTTTGCTCGGTATCATACAACATTTTGTTTAATGGGAAACCGACGGGGGATATTATTCCCCAGAGAGGATTA
>OVAN01009910.1:0-16360 GCA_900406275.1 Anastatica hierochuntica | reverse complement strand
ATATATATATATATATATATATATATATATATATGTTTTAACTTGCATTTTTATTATTATTAAATTTAAAACTTGGGAGTACTTATCTTTTTCATCTGATAAATTTTATTAAAGTGTCCAAATCAGTATAAAAGCCAACAGAGAATATGATATTTCCGGTGACAGTAACCCACAGATAACGATTGTTATCCCTGAAATCAAAAAGTAATGCCAATAAAACAGAAAAAAAACAAATTGGTACAAAAGGTTAAGATAAAAACTCCCGAGAAGACAAGAAAAGTTTGAGAAAGTTGCTGATAAAACCTCTAATCCAGTAAAGCGATTAACAAAGAAACTAATAATCAAATGACGAGAATCTTACACCTACCCCTTTAATTTCCTTTAGAAAATTCTAAATCAAGAAATATGCATTCCTACACAAAGTTAGCCTTATATAAACACATCAAGGAAAAGACTAGAGTGAAAAATATTATTCAACTAAACTAATGGATGGGGGGGAGGACACTAAACTTAAACGATTCACCAACCTAAAAAAATAAAATAGTCGCAAGCTATCCTAAACCAATGAACACTACTTTACTTGCACTTCTCCAAACTAATAGAGAGCAAACTCGTGACCAAAATGTATAAACTTCAGTATTTAGAGCATTTACCAAAAAAAATCTATATTTTCGTAGGGGTGTTAACCCACAGATTTTGAGACAAATTCAAAAAATATGACAATATTGTTTTAATGTACAGTTGCATCTTTCACTGACATAAGATGATGGTCAAAGAGGTTTGGAACATTTGTTGCCTCCGTTTCTTTAGATAAAAGAGATTTTATATCGGTTACTCCACTTATTTAGGCCGTATATGAAGTTTTAAGAAATTAATTGAAAAAATAGAAACGATGCCCATGTACCATGAAAGAAAATTTGGAATACATTAATACATATGTAGAATGTGATTAGTAATTTTTAGAAAACACTAAAGAGTATAAACTTCAGTTTATAGAGCATTTACCAAAAAACTCTATATTTTCGTAGGGGTGAACCCACTGATTTTGAAACAAAATCAAAAAAATGTCAATCTTGTCTTAATGCATAGTTGCATCATTCACTTACATAGGATGATGATCAAATAGGTTTGGAACCTTTGTTGTCTCTGTTTCTCTAGATAATAGAAATTTTTTATCGGTTAGTCCACTTATTTAGACCATATACGAAGTTTTAATAAATAAATTATTAAAAAATAGAAACGATGCTCATGTCCCATGAAATAAAGTTTAGCATACATTAATATAAATTTAAAATGTGGTTTGAAAATTTTAATCAACACTAAAGTGTATAACCTTCAATATTTAGAGCATTTACCAAAAAACTCTATATTTTCGTAGGGGTTAACCCACGGATTTTGAAAACAATTCAAAAAATATGACAATATTGTTTTAGTGTGTAGTTGCATCTTTTACTGACATAAGATGATGGTCAAAGAGGTTTCAAACATTTTTTTGTCTCCGTTTCTTTAGATAATAGAGATTTTCTATCGGTTACTCCACTTATTTAGGCCGTATATGAAGTTTTAAGAAAATAATTGATAAAACAATAGAAACGATGCCCATGTACCATGAAAGAAAGTTTAAAATACATTAATATATATGTAGAATATGGTTAGAAAATTTTAAAAAATACTAAAGAGTATAAACTTCAATTTATAGAGCATTTACCTAATAACTTTATATTTTCGTAGAGGTTAACCCACTGATTTTGAGAAAAATTCAAAAAAAATGACAATCGTCTTTTAATGCATAGTTGCATCGTTCACTTACATAGGATGATGGTCAAAGAGGCTTGGAACCTTTGTTGTCTCCGTTTCTTTAGATAATAGAGATTTTATAGCGGTTAGTCCACTTATTTAGGTCGTATATGAAGTTTTAATAAATTAATTGTTAAAAAAATAGAAACGATGCCCATTTACCATGAAAAAAGTTTAGCATACATTAATATAAATGTATAATATGGTAAGAAACTTTTAAACAACACTAAAGTGTATAAACTCCAGAATTTAGAGCATTTACAAAAAAGCTCTATATTTTCGTAGGGATTAACCCACGGATTTTGAAAAAAGTTCAAAAATATGACAATATTGTTTTAGTGTATAGTTGCATTTTTCACTGGCATAGGATGATGGTCAAAGAGGTTTGAAACATTTGTTGTCTCCGTATCTTTAGATAATAGAGATTTTATATCGGTTACTCCACTTGTTTAGACCGTATATGAAGTTTTAAGAAATTAATTGATAAAACAATAGAAACGATGTCCATGTACCATGAAAGAAATTTTAGAATATATTAATATATATGTAGAATATGATTAGAAATTTTTTAAAAATACTAAAGAGTATAAACTTCAGTTTATAGAGCATTTACCAAAAAACTCTATATTTTCGTAGAAGTTAACCCACTGATTTTGAGAAAAATTCAAAAAAATGACAATCGTATTTTAATGCATAGTTGCATCGTTCACTTACATAGGATGATGGTCAAAGAGGCTTGGAACCTTTGTTGTCTCTGTTTCTTTAGATAATAGAGATTTTATAGCGGTTAGTCCACTTATTTAGGTCGTATATGAAGTTTTAATAAATTAATTGTTAAAAAAAAGAGGAATGCATTTAACGAGTGATGAGAAACTCCATAAGAACTTCCATAACTAATGTCAATCACTTCTCACGCACCCAACACCACTAGACTGAGACCTCCGAGTCAGATTTGTCGTAAAGTGAACATATTGATTACACATCAAAGTAAGCCACCATTGTAAGTCTTTGAATGCATGACTACCAATTCTTCTAGCGAGCCGCCGTCCATACATGAATTTCCACCGTAGAAGAATTCACGCGTAGAGATCTTCACCACCATCTAGGTAAAAAGGGCTGAGGAAAGCAGAATAAAGAAAGATAATCAAAAAGATATGAGAACATGATCGACGTCGGTGCTATGGGAGCCACCGACTCTAGAAGAGCAACAAAAATAAATAGAAAAAATCTCTGAAACTTATTCCTCTCTAAGAGGGTTTTGTCAGTTGGGAGTACTTAATACAAATTGTTATTGACAAAAGTACAAATGCATAGATTATAAAATAAATATTTAAAACATAGTAAATCCATCAAAATTCATTTCTTCATAAATTGATTTAATAAGCAAAAAATTTTTAAGAAGTGAGATAAATTGAACAAAATTTAGTTGAAGTTGTTCATCATCCATTTTATTATGATAACTAGTATACTAGTTCCTTAACAAATCTAAGGGGGTGATATTCGTTGACGGATTTGAGCAGAGTTTAAATCCAAGAAAAATCTAGTGTTATTCAATAGGTGATTTTAATTTTTTTTCCGAAAGTATATTGCTATTGGTTTTTACATTTATAATATTATCATTAAATGAGTTCAAAGTTCAATGTTATTCGTTCTAGTATTTAAAATATTTTCATCAAAAGAGTTTAAAATCTAACATTTCAATGTATATTTATTTATGTTATATTTCTAGATTATAAAAGGCTATTTATTTATTTAATTATTATATTAATAACATATATAGTCTTTTTTCAATCTCTTTTCAATTTTTTTAATTTTTAAAATAATTTATTTACTTGTTTATTGAGTTATTAAATTAGTTATTAACCTAACTAATTTATTAAATTATTAAATCAATTTATTTACTAATTTATCAACTAACTAATTTATTAAATTATTAGACTAATTTATAAAATTGCGAAACTAATTAGATATATAGATAATGTAGCAAACAATGTACGATGAACCTAACTAGCCAAGTTGGTAATGTATGTCTAAGTTATATGTGAGGTAGAGGGTGCAAATCTTGGTTCCGTTAGTTATACTTTATTCTTACATTTATTAACGTAAAACAACATCGTCTTGGTAGTTGTATTGAGGATTGTTTTGGCCAAAATTTGAAAGTTATGGATTTTTTGACATTTTTCCCTTAAAAGATTTTACAATCTAGTCTAATTCAATTGAAAATCTGAAGTGATCAATTAAAATCTTGTCTTATTCATGTTTGATTAATTTTCATTGTGAAAAGGGTTGTGAAGGAGTTTGAATCAATTAAGTATTAATTTTATGAGTAAATTTTAGCAATCAAAATCCCAACATTTTAGCCGAATATTTTAAGTTGAAAAATCTATTCTTAATTATCAACTAGATTTTAACCTGCACGTTCATGCGGATATTTTTTATTTGTAAATGTATTTTGATTCATATAATACTTCAATTTAATATAATATAGACTATAATTTTGAAATTTATTTTAGTTTAGAATTTTTAATTTTTATAGTAAAATTTTAAATATTATTATTTTATAATAATATGATATTACTAATTACAAAATTAAGTAATGCATTATTTAATAAAAATATTTAATATTTTTAGTACTATTTTGTTAGATTTTTCTCAATATATTTTTATAACTAAAAATAAAATTCAAAATTATAGTTAAATTTTTTTTGTTTATTAATATCTTTATTAATTATTAAGATTTCCTAGAAATATTATATATAATCGATTACTATAAATAATCAAAATTTGTCATATGTAATTAATTAAATAGTACTATTATGACGTGTCAACAGTAAAAAATAGTGACTCTATTTTAATAGAATAAATTATTTTGTATACTATTTTTACATATAGTTATTGTTTTCAAATTTTTTTTTTGACAAATTTTCATATGTGATAAAATTAGATTAATCAATTAAAAATACTAAGTATTTAACAAACATAATTGTGTTTCTTTTATATTGTTTAAGTTTTCTCATAAAACATTTTTTATATGAATAATATTTTGTGGATATTATTTTTTTGTTTCAGAATTTGGTACTTGAAAAATATTTATATGAATGAGATTAGCTCTTTACATATTATTTTCTCAAAAATCAAATTTTCACTCCAAGACTAAGCCCGGAAAAACATGTGAACAACCCTGAACGGATTCCATACTCAAGTATTTCTGGTTTCGGGTTTTACCCGAGTCAGATTCGAAACTCGAAATAGTATATGGGTGCCCCGAACATTTGCATACATATATATACATTCTTACTTTTATACCCTTATATCCATATAATTGCCTTGTTTAATCCAAAAATCCCAAAACCGAAATCAAAAAACCCGAAAATTCAGAAAAACCTGAACCAAACCCAAATCCAAAAAACCCAAAATATCTGAAAAAAATTGGAAAACCTAAAAAAAACTCAAACCCGAGTCCGAAAAACCCGAAAAATACTCGATTTCGAAAAAGTATTAGATCTACCCGAGATTTAATAATTTTATAAAATTCGACCCGTCCGAAAAAATCCAATTCAAACTTTTCAAAAATCATAATGAATTCTATAGGACTGGAGTTCGAGATCCGAACCCGATCCGAACCTGAACGGGATCCCAAACGCCTTGCTCTAACTTACACATTTGTATTTATACTAAAATAATATAATTTTTATATATACTATAGTATAAATATATCAAAACCGATTTATGATAAAATCAATATTATATTATGAATCTATAGTCTTGTATTGAAGATTATTATATATTTATCAATACATGTATACTAACACTTTAACTATATAAATATTGATATAATATATAAACTAATTAAAAATAATAACATAATTCTATATAATTTAATTGTACATAGGATTAGAAGATATAACATGAGATTATCAATATTTATATTGTGTTGTTAACTAAATAATAATGAATATTATAATTATTCTAATGACTTGTGAATAGGTCAAAATTTAAATTACAACTTTTTTAAGTAGATAAAAAATAAGACTCTGTTTTAATATAATAGATTTACATTTTCACATCAATTATTTAATGTGGAAGAGTTTTTCTTATATTTTTGCTCTTTCTCTAACGTTTTCCTCTACTTCTCATTAATAAATCATTGAAAATATTACCTATTTTAATCTATTAGAGTTAACTTTAATATCTATAACGAATAATACCCTCTAAATTAATTTTGCATTTTTCCAACTCAACTGAGCTCTAAAATTGTCATTGATTTTCCATGATATTTTCTTTTTGAATATCCCTTAAGCCACTCCATTCGATGCTCCGGTTTCTTTTCTCCATAATCATGTATTGAAGAAATACAAATATAGCCTCGTCTGACCATCTTAAACTCTGATAGATTACAACACATTTAAGTGATCAAAAAATATTTAACAAAATAATAACGTAAATTAATGTTAAAGTAATTAATATTCAACAAACAACTCAAGACTACAAAGATTTTAAATAGATTGTGTACCTTAATTTTATGGGAATATGATGAAATCATTTGTCTGTTACCAAGTTTGAAAGTTAGTAGAACGAAAGAGTACGTAAATTTTTTTCTTCTCTTTCTTTTAATATATATATTAAAAGCAAGATAAGAAAAAATATGTTTATTACTATAATAGCACCTATTTACTAAACTAACTATAATCTTTTGACAAATGACCATTAAACCTAAATGTTCATCATTATTTCAATAATGCTATTTTGATTTAATTTGTTCAAATTAATTCAAATAATTGATTATCTACTAAAATAATTATCTTAAATCATTTTGTAAAATCCTAGAAAACAAAAATATATATAGATAAAAAAAAAAATTGAAACGTCTCCTCTCGTCCTCCTCCATTTCTCCTCTGTCGCGTCTCCCCACCTTGTATCATCCCTACACCACATCACAGTCTCCATCACGTCACAGTCATAGTCTCCGCATCTTCTCTGTCATGTCACCGTTTCTTCAACTTTCGCATCGAGTCTCCTTCATCACAATCTCCTCCGTCGCATCTCCACCCTTCCATCGCAGTTATGGGTAATCTCTATTGGCTCTTCCACCGTAGGTTCGTGGATCTTCCACCGCCACGTCTCATCTTTTCGGCCAATTCATCGTGGATCAAATACTCATCGGTTTGTCTTTCACTCAAGTTATATTTTTTTTCAGATTTGTTTCTCCTTTGCTACAGATTTGTTTCAGAAATTCGCAGACGGCGACAGTTAGGGTTGCAATTTCGCATATAGAAGGTAGAACATGAAGTGGAAAATTACAAAATGTCATTTGCTATGAATTCACATATTTGTTTCAATAGTTGCTACAGATTTGTTATACTTTTACTGCTAATTTATTTAACTGTTGTTACTGATTTTTACAGTAGTTATAAATGTGTTTTGCAATTGCTACAAATTTATTTTACACTTGTTACAGTTTTTTTTACTGTTATTGCAAATTTACTATACTATATTTGAAATTATATTTAGCAGTTGGTACATATTTGTTTTATTGTTGTTGCGGATTTATTTAAATTCCGTACTTTTATTTTAGTTATTCTAATTTTATTTTACAATTGTTGTAGATTACAAACATGTATTTTTATAGTTATCACTTATTTTCTCATGATGTTAGATTTCTGTATGTGGTCTATTTTCTCAAATAAAAATAACAATTTTTATATTATAACTTGGAGAAAATTGAAAAATAATTGGTTTTTACTGACTTAAACTTTTAACAAGTGGTATAGAACCACTTCGTCATTCTTTTTGAGATGAGTAAAATTGATCATAATTATGTTAAACTTAAAAAAAAAAATTCAATTTGATGAACCTAAGATATTTGTGCATAGACATAGGTGTAATGTTTTATATAATAATTATCTAACTGATCTATAATGATACACACAACAATAATGATCCTCCAAAAAGCTAATAACATTCAACTTTGTGTCACTAGTTCACACAATCCATAGAGTTATATGATATTTGATTATAATTTATAGTCCTTTAGTGATGCCATTATTAGTGTTAGTTGTATCAAGAAAACTTTTACATGGACTCATATATAGATTTATAAAATTAATAAGAAAGTACATATGATAGTTTTTCCCATATCGTTTTAGCTGTTTTCATGTGTTTAATTTCTTATTTTAGCAAACAAACATGTAGCAACTATACACAAATCTGGAAAAAATTGTAATCAGTAACATTAGACAAATCTGTAGAGATGGCAATAAACTTTTGCATTATTTTAGTCAGAGAAAAATATGTAGCCAGATAAAATAATTCTCTCACCACATGAAGTTAGTCTAGTAAGTAACTTTTCCGAAAGAAATATGTAGCCAAATTAAAAACTTAAGCGAAAAAAAGATTTGTGGTGTCGTTTTCAGAAAACCTTGCAAAAAAAAAATATATGTCATGAAAAATATATGGTGTTCAAAAGAATTTATGGTTATTGAACAAAAAATTTGTGATGGATAATTAAATTTGTAGTAACGTCAAACAAATTTACATTGATATTTCAGAGAAAAATATGTGAGAGATTTAAAACCATGTAGTAACTACGAAGAAAAATTGCTGAGAGAAAAAAATATGTGACGGATTAACAAATTTATGGCTTTAAAAATGTGAATAAATTTGTGGTCCGAAAAATAAAATTGTGGTTCTAAAAACAAATATTTATACATATTTTTTTGTTTTCGTGAAACTAACCATACTATAGATTTTTCTCCCAGATTTTTAATTTTCCATGAAATTTTATTAGTTGCATTTTGGTAATTTTTTTTTTCAAATGGCTGGAAGGGTACTATAAGAATAAAATTAAACTAACCCACAAATCTTTGGTGCTATTCTAGTTAGTTATACACCTTTTTGGGTTATTTTAGTTTTCAGTTTTTTAAAAACATACTAGTTTTCTCTATCATATTTCTTAATTGTGTAGTTGAGCATAAAAAGTATTAAATTGCTATATTTTAGTCGTTGAGAGTTTCTTTTAGCTTGAATGTAAAATACTTAGTCAAATAATCCTTTATTGCGTTGCTATATTATAGTTTGCGTATCTTGTTATATTTTTTGTTAATTAAAGTTGTGAACGATTATTTATCAATTAATAAAATTTAAATAAAATGAAAATTGATCAACTGAAATAAAAAATTTAGACGAAAAACATGAGAATATTAATTAAATAAAAAATCTAGTAACGAATAGCCCGTACAGCTTTAAAAATTTCATCATGGATACCTTCCATATATTGTTTGAACTAAGATCTTGTTCCAGCACATTTGAAAGGTCATTCTCATCTGGGCATTTTCGTTTATATGTTATTGTTCTGACAGAAAAATCGGAATCTTTAGTATTTGTCTTTCGAGTATAATTATGAAGGACTATGATTGCCACCACAATTTTTTGCATCGTAGATATTTCATTTCCTTGAAAAGTTCTCTCAATAACATATTGAAGTGTTGAATGACGATGATTAAATGGTTTTTATAGTTTCTTTCTTGTGGTTGATTGCGGAATTGGTCTAAACGACATTGATATCCTCTATATGGACAAAGAAAACCACGATATAATTCATATTCTGAATGCCCAAGGTAATATTTACCATCATGTGGGTGAGGAAAATTTGGATAACCTTCCATAGGAAGTGACAAAATTTTTCATCATGTCTTGATCCTGGAATACCAACAAAAATATATGTAAAGATCATATCTAAACCGCATATTGCAAAAATATTCATATCTGGATTTCCATACCTATTCCAATATATTTTTGATCACATGGAGAAACAATGACTGGTTCATGGATTTCATCAATCGTACCGATAAATTTTTTGAAGTGTTGCCAATAGTTTAAATTAGTTTACAACTTCGGATGAAATTTCGTAAGAACTGCCGTATCTGATGAGAACATATCACTGGCCATGAATACTATTGCATCAGGTACCTCATAAAATTTTCTTGAAATTGTCTCACGCGAATGTCGAAGCGTATGTATTGCACTTAACTTCATTATATTATGTTCACACATGTGCAAAAATATTGTCATATTCTCATTAACAAACAAATTAAAAGTGGCACGCAAACCATATTTAGTTTTTAAATCACTGCATAATTTTGTAAATACTTTCTGCCACATCCTTAACATATTGTGGCATCGATCAAGATGACCATTGATCATATCATTAGTGAGTTCTCTGCACATGAACATAAAGGCATCATGATTCTTTTATCTTAATTATTTTACTCTGTATCGAATAATAAGTCATCACCCTCTTCATCTTCAAGAAATTTTCATATTAAATATCATATTCTAAATTAGAAAAGCTAATATAAAGTAACTGAAAAATATATCATTTAAAAAAGTGATTATTGTAGTAGTAAAAAATTTTAAATTTGAATAGTAAAAAATGTATTATTGGAAAAACTATTTAAAATTTTCATGGATAGTATGCCTTACTTTACGTGAAGCTGATGATGATGATGTCATAAATTTAATTTGAAACCTTTAAAATTATCAAAAAAGTTCCTGAAAAATATTATGTTCTCAAATGTTGTTTTTAAGAAAAACACATAATGACATAATATTTATAATCTTTTTAGCGATCTTAACAGAAAGATGATATTTTGTACCAAATAAATTTTGGTAGTCAAGTAAACTTAGTCAATAACAATCAATGTTAAAGACTAACAAATAGTAATAAGTTTTTATTTCTTAATTCATTTTTAATGAAACAAAAAATCAAATAATCAAAATTTATTTATTGGAATATATTAAAACAAAATTAAATACATAAATGTTTATTATAATAATAAAAGATGTTAAAGCTTATTGAAAAAATAAAAATAAGTCCATAAAACATAGTTAAATATTAAACTTGGAACTTGAATAAAAAGGTAATTCTCTTTGCACTTGAATCGAGCGTTATAAATAATTATGAAAATCATATTTTACATGAAGTTGATGATGATGGTGCCATAAATTTAATTTGCTATGATTACCAAAAAAATTTCCTGAAAATATTGTTTTCTCAAATGTTGCTTTTAAAAAAAACACATAATGACATAATATTTATAATCTTTTTAGAGATCTTAACATAAAGAGGATATTTTGTACCAAAAAAGTTTTGGTAGTCAAGTAAACTTAGTCAACAACAACCGATGTTAATGAATAATGAATAGTAATTAGTTTTATTTTTTAATTCATTTTTAATGAAACAAAAAATCAAATAATCAAATTTATTTATTGGAGTTTATTAAAAAATTAAATATATAAAATTTTATTATAGTAATAAAAGATGCTAAAGCTTATTAAAAAAATAAAAATAAATCCATATAACATAGTTAAATATTAAACTTGTAACTTGAATACAGAGGTGACTCTCTTTACACTTGAATCGAGCGTTATAAATAATTATGAAAATCATGTCATTTTGTAGTTCCAAAACAATATGTCGAGCTGCCTCGTTGTTTTCAATTAGAGTAGTGACATCCTAATAGAAGGATGAGTTATATTTCAAGTTCAAAAGCTGATATCTGCAATGTACAAATCTCTTTCTATCTGAACTCATGGCTCCTACAACAATTTTAATGATCTCCGATTATCTGTCGTATGCCATCAAAATCTTAAACTTTTCACTGCTCACTAATCCTTTACGTCTGCATTTAACATTGACGTCTGAATGGATTTAATATGTTTGGTTAGGAATTTTAGTGCTTGGAGGTCCAAGTAAATTTGATTCATCGTCATCACCTGTATCAGATTCATCTATTTCAGTTTGTGTGTCATTCACATAAACTTGCATTAGTACATGCCCATCAAGACCATTACCAACAACCCACATCATTTGATGTTTGAGAAAATTCTTTTAAGCATATCAAGATTTTGTGGAGCTTTCTTTGTAAATGGCTAACCGCTGAATTTTTCTATAAAATGAAGTATTTTACATATATGAATATTATTTTATAACATAATCACATAAATACACTGTTAATTGAAATTTACCTTTATTCAGTCTTCTCACCATTCTTGCTACATTATCATTTCTCCACCGAATTGATGGATTCCAGTTTTTTTGCTCAACCTATGGTATACACTACGTAGTGTATACACCATAATATTATATTATCATAATGATTATTGAAGTCTTTCCATATTAAATTATACCCGATTGATTGATAAAATTAAAAAATTAATTGACATTTTTCTTTTTTTCGTTAAATATGTCTCCTTCCAATTTTTATCATCTTGTTTGGTAATGAAAATTCCAAAAAAGGTGTGAGTCTTGTTATATGTCATGCTGACTTGTGTCTATAAATATTTTACAAAACAAAACACACATATATTAGTTTAAACATAAGAAATCTAAAATACATTATTTAGAAACAATTTAAGGATTATCTTACAGGAAGATGATGTAGATGATGCCATTTTCAAATTTAAAATTTAATTCATTATGCTGTTGTGTTTATATTGTTGTTAGTGATTTTTTAAAATTAACGTTTTAATATTTTGTATATTTTTGGATATGAATTTTTTTTTATTATACAACCGAGTATATAGCGTTAAAATATAGACGAAAAATAGTAAAAAATACGTTAACAAGCTCTTTGATTATTTCGTATATCTTATCTATTAAAAGAGAAGTACAAAACATTTTTTATGTGTGATTTTTAAGTCGATCATGTTTTAGAAATTTTACCAAATGTGTCTAATGAATATGAATATCCTTAAATATGAATAACATAAGGATATTCCAATGTTATTTTAACACTAAATTTTAAAATATACACAACTAATAATTTTGTTAAATCTATAAAAAAGTGAAAAAAAATTCTCGCGTGAACACGCGAGTCAAATTCTAGTTTAAATTAAATTTTTAACATTGTATTACATTAACAATAGATAATAGTTAAATGCTTGTGTATCTATATATAATATAACATATATATAGGTGCTAAATAAATATTTTCTTTTGGTGGCTTTTGGGGTGACTTATTCAAAGTGTGACATTCGAATATTATTTTAATGATTTATCTAAAGGGAAAAAATAGAAAAATGGGGAAAAAAATATTGATAGAGAATGTTTTAAAGTTCTTACTTGGTGACTTTAAAAAAATATTAAAAGCTGTTGACAATTAGACTTTTAGAATTTTAAAGTCAATAAAATTTTATTGGGTGTAAAAACACTAGGGTAAACATAATAACCGGAACCGAAGATCCAAACTGAAAGAACAAAAAAGATCGAACCGAAACTAAATAAGAGCTAAAAAAATAACTGAGTGGTTCCAATTTTCGAGAACCAAAAAAATTGAAACCGAACGGGTAACCAAAAAAACTTAAAGTATCTAAAAATACTGATAAACATCCAAAGTTATCCGAAAATATACCCACAAAATCCGAAAATATCCAAAAATTAACAAAAAAACTCAAAAACATCCGAACAGTAATACCCAAATGGTTAATTAATTGAAAAAGGAACTAAACTCGAATCAAACTGAATCGAACCGAACCGAACTGAAATATTTAGAAACCGAAGTGTTCCAACTTTCGAGAATCGAAAAACCAAAAATTAGAAGAATCGAACCAAATGAAACCGAAGAAACGAACGCCCATGTATAAAAAAAATGTGAGGGTTGGAAGTACAATAAAATCTCCACGGTTCACACCCCAATCATGCCCTAAACGATGTCCAAGTGATCACTTGTTTAGGTTTCTTTGTATTGTTTAGATTTCTTTTGTACATCAATAGAACATTAAATAAAGTTTACAATTTTTAACTAAAACAAAATCAAAAGAGTGATTGGTTTGGAGAATAGTTCCACGATACTTTTAACAAAGTATTGAGTTCGCTTCTTCTTCTTCAGAAAAATCTGTTCTGTGACGGTTTCATCGACGAGAGGCAACTTCAAGAATTTTCAGTTTATTTTTGTTGTTTTCTCGGCGCCGGTGGCTTCCATAGCACCGGTTCCGTACTCGTTCGCCAATCCTTTCTAACTCTTTTTTTGTTATGCATTCCTCGACTCTCTATGCTTTGACGGTGGTGAAATCTCTACGGGTATTTCTTTTGCAACTATAAATCAATAGATGGATGACGACTTGTTGGAAAAATTGATGGTTCACGCAATCGAGGACTCTGATATGGTTGCTAACTTTGATGTACACTTGGCGATGGATTTAGATCCGATGATCTCATTCCGGTGGTACTGAGGCGTAAGGGGTGTATTATGATTATGGGGTGGTTTTGGTCATGGGTTGACTCTCGATTATTTTGGGGAAGTGCCGGTAAAGTCTTGTTTTATTGTTTATGATAGTTTGCGATTATTTTCTTCTTTTCGTTCAGTGAATCTTTTAACTTTAGTATCCTTCCGTCGCCATTTAGTTTAGTTTAATAATAGGTTTTCTCCGTTGTTTGATATGTTCTTGTAAGACTATCTTTCTGTGGGGATGCATAGCTCTAGATTTAGATTTTTTCAGGAGAAAATTAGGTGGATAGAAGTTCGATTCTCGACGTTTGGTTCTTAGTTTCTCGGATAACTTTTTTGGTGAAGTTCATTCTTATTAGAATCATCTATCCTTCGTTTCGTATTTGATTATAAAGTTTTTTCAGCGGCTTTCCTCCGACTTCCCTAGTCTTTTTGTGAGTTTCTACCTTGGCCTTTCATACCTTTCATGTTTTGTTTTTTTTTGTTCGACATTAAGGTTTGATTCCAAAGATATGTTTGTTATCCGTTGGCTTATGTCTCTGGAGAGATTATGTTATCTGTCGGCTTATGTTATTCTCTTTGCTTTGGTTTTATTGGTTGTACAACTATTACTATTTGGTTTTTCAATATTACCATACGACTAAAAAAAGAGTGATTGGTTTGGATTTTTACAATAAATTGTTCTTGTTGATTTTTAATACTTAATTGACTTGAATTTAAAACAAAATAAAAGTCACAATTTTTTAGTTGTTAAAGAACCGTCATGTATGTATATTAAAGAAGGAAGTTAGACTGTGAGAATTTTAAAAAAAAGTATTTAGGATTATAAAACTTTAACCGCTTTTGAAATATGATTGGGTAAATTTGGCTTTCAAAACTTTACAGAACATTAAAAATCTTAACAATTAAACATCAATCAACCAACAAATACGTGTGTTAAAGGTTTGTAAATTCTTAAATATCTAATATGTTGAAACATTGAGCCAAACACCAAAAGAATGATTAACAACACATAACACAACAAAATAGAGGATATAATTGTAACACCCCTGTTCATCATTCCCGTGTTTTCCAACGCCGTGTATGGGTTCGCGGATCCATCATGTTCGACGGTTGGGAACGTTATGCCAGAATGTATTAAAGAGTTGATTTACTATCCTTACTAATCACCGCACAATTTTCTATGTGTTTTGTCCTCACTCGCATGATTTTGTAAATTAACTTATCCGAAGTCATCCATCGTAATACTATTCCAGCACAAACAATTGTAAAGTTCTTTCAGAACAAATGAACGAAAAATAAATAATTTTTAGTGACATAGATAGACAAATCAATTATTTTAAATTATCCTCACACACCACTATTTCTCTATAATTGGAATCTCACAATAGCTCTCTTACCAACAAAGAAACTTTAAGCTACATAGGAATTTGCGAATTCCCACGGATTTGTTTTGAAACACTATAAGTAATGAAATGAGTTTTTTCGTTAGAACCTCGAGTTTTTGTCATAAAGTTTCCAATCCAAAAAAAAACAAATCATCGTGATTTCAGAAACACGAGGAATTCCATCTCTCGTTTCCTAGTTGTACTTGCGTATGTGTAAAATAAAGTCTTTTTAAAAGGTTTTAAAGTTTTATAGTCCAAAGAGTTGTACAAGTCTTTGGTCATACAAGCCTACAAGGATAAATAATGATATCTCATGAAACTAATTTTATTCACCAAAGAGTTGTACCATCCATCTCATCTGTTTCGAGAATGGTGTGTAACTAACCCTAACTTATAATCCAAGTAACACCAATTGGCCCATTGATCAACTTTTATTAATAAAATAACCAAAGTTGTATAATTTGAATAAATAAATAAAAATATTGTCTAAAAATAAAACAAATGAAAAATCTCGTTAATCTCAAAAACAATATCAAAATCGTTTACCTCATCTGACTACTCGTTAGTCTCACCTGAAGGGAATGAATGGGTGAACAACAGGGGAGTCACTTAGCTAGGGGGTCATAAGTCCGCAGACCCGACTTAAGCATTTCAACCACGCAATTTAATCCTAGAACAAGCAGCAAACAAGACACCTAATGCATCCAAACATAGCAAATGACCTCATATTGCGAATTCAGTGACCGCTCACACCCTATTAAAAAGGCTTAGTCGTATGGCTTCAATGACCATAAGCACCGCCAAGAGACGTTTTATCGATCTGTAGAGCTACATGCCAGCCGAATGTCTCGCCCTACCGTCCGCCAAGTCAGGGCCACCGCGACTTCGACTTACGTCACGTTATATATATATATATATATATATATATATATATATATATATATATAT
>OVAN01009909.1:0-16363 GCA_900406275.1 Anastatica hierochuntica | reverse complement strand
AATGTAAAATTTCTTTTCCTTTTAAGTGTATTTCTGTAAATTAATCTAGATAAAATTTGTTACAAAAATACAAAAATATGAAGTGATAATATTTTAAAAATCTATAAATTTATAAAGTAATTCATATAAATTAAAAAATTTTAAGTTTAGTTAACGGGTTTGGTTTCCTGTGTGACTAACCCACAATCTGATGACGCTGGTCCGGTCCAACAAAGCCCATGAAGCTCCACATCTGAGTCGACCACCTACAGAAGAAGACAAAGTCACCTGAGAAACAAAGTAGTACGAAGGAAGAAGAGCTCCTCCTCCTTAGTCAAAACCGATTCAAGCCGTTAGAGACTCAAGATGAGGATGAAAGAAGACAGCTGGCTAAATGCAGATAAGATCGAGATTGATTCCAGAGAGTTCTATAGCTGTAGAAATCTCTATAAAAGCTATTACATTAGCTCTTTGTAAAGATAACAAAAACAGAGCAATAAACAGAGTTTTCTCCAAAATCCATAACACATTTCTCATCTTCTTCATCCTGGTATTTCATATATTAGATATTATCTGAATTGAACCTGTACCCAAACCCGTACAATTATAAGAGGAAATTTAAAAACTCGAACCCGAAATTCGATAATATTGAAAAATTGAAAAATTTTGAATTTTGAAACTGGAAATAACCTAAAATTTCGAAACCAATATTCAAAAAATATAAACATGATCGATCATATATTGAATACATAAAAATTAAAAATATATGCACTGTCGCACGAATCAAACTCTAATTAATTACTATTTCTTATCTTTAGAAAACTATTTTTATTTATGTTTGAAATAAATCAATTTTTGCAAATTTCTGAAAAAAGTTATTTATAATTTTATTATAGATCATTTTGTAAACTCTTTTCTATATCTTTTTCTTAAAAGCTTTTATCGAAAATTTTACAATTAGCTAATTAATTTATGAAATTTAAAGTTTTACTCAGTGAATATAACTTTTATTCTCTTTTCAATTTAATAGAGAAGATAGTATTTATCACAAAATATCTAATTTAATTAGGATATTTTTGAAAATTTTAAAATAACATATTGTGTTTAATCATAAATATATTTATGTTAATGATTCCGTAATACTTTTTTTTATCAAAATGATTCAATAATATTATAAATATATTTTCTTTCTTTTTAATTTTTCTTTTTTTTTGACAATTGTTCCTTTTTCAATATTTATTTAATTGGTTTTTTCTATAAATTTAATATTAATTAATAAGAATTTACTGGTGACCAAAAAAAATTAATAAGAATTTATTAAAAATATTAATGTGATAAATCACACCAACTTTTTAACTCATACAAATTCACTTTCAAATAATATATAAGAAGATTAAATGATAAATTTAACAGAGTTGACCAATCAAGGCTGAGACTGGGTCATAGGCCAGATTATGTACATCTTTAATGGCCCAACAAGAAACAAAAAGCATAACATTTCTCTGCAAATGAAAACGTATAAATAAAAAGAGGAATTTAGAATCAAAACGACACCGTTTGTAAGAGGAGGAACACAATCGAAAACCCTAGCGCTTTTTATGTGAGTGCCAAACTTTGTCTTCTCCTCTCTTCTTCGCTTCTCTTCTCCCTCACCATTTCTCTCCTATCGCCATTTTCTTAAACCCTTTCTCCATTTCCAAACAAGTGTCTTTTTCAGAATATGAGTTCGGACGATGAGAGAGATGAGAAGGAGCTTGATCTCTCTTCTCCTGAAGTTGTCACCAAGTACAAGAGCGCCGCTGAAATCGTCAACAGTAACTTCCCTCATTTTCCTTAACTTTCATTTCAGATTCTGCGATTTGGGTTTTGATTGTGTAAGCTTTATCGATTTATGTTAATGGGTTTTTTTTCATTTTTTCTGGGTTTGAATTGAAGAGGCGTTGCAAGTCGTCTTAGCTGAATGCAAACCAAAAGCTAAGATTGTTGATATCTGTGAGAAAGGAGATGCTTTTATCAAAGAGTAAGGATCATTTTCGTTTTCTTCTTGTCCCTTATGATTCTGATTAAGATTTTGTTCTCATGGGTTTGTTGTTTTCGGTTTCGTTTTTATTGTATGAAGACAAACAGGGAACATGTATAAGAATGTTAAGAAGAAGATTGATAGAGGAGTGGCTTTTCCAACTTGCGTTTCTGTGAACAACACTGTTGGTCATTTCTCACCACTTGCTAGTGATGAGACAGTGTTGGAAGATGGTGATATGGTGAAAATGTAAAGTCTTTCTTCTTGTAGTGTTCTGTTGTGATTCATTTCACATGTGTTGTGTCTGATGATGTTTTTGCCTTGTAGTGATATGGGATGCCATATTGATGGGTTCATTGCTCTTGTTGCCCACACTCATGTTATTCAAGAAGGTCCTGTTACTGGACGCAAAGCCGATGTTATTGCTGCCGCAAATACTGCAGCTGAAGTTGCTTTGAGGCTTGTACGTCCTGGGAAGAAGGTAAACATGTTATTTACATGGTCCTTTTCTTTCATGAAAGTTGAAATTATAGGCTTTTGGGCATTATGTTTGGTTCTTGAGTGATTGAAAAGGTTTTTGCAAAACCCCAGATGATGAAAACTTATTTTTGGCTATGGATTCTTATCCATATGATGCTTTTTTGTCATAGTTACTCTGACGGGAACTTTTTAATTCTAACTTTTTTAGTAGGGCCTCCTTTGTTGGAGGTTGCAACTTTGCCTAAGAGATCTTCTGTTTTCTTATCTATGTTTTTCCCCTGTTGTGTTTCTGGAAGAAGATATGGGTTTCGCTGATTCTGTATAAGTTTCTCACTTGTTATCCCCGAGGATGAATATTCACTAAGAAAGCTATGGATATGCATCCAAATGAGGCTTCTATGTCATAGTTACTCTGATATGGGGATGCATTCAAATTTTCTTTTTCATGTCAGCTAGTTTTGTGTTTTACCCTACAAGTTACTGCAGTCTTATGAAATTATTTTTTCTGTTGTCGCAGAACAATGCTGTCACTGCAGCTATTCAAAAGGTTGCCGAAGCTTATGACTGCAAAATTGTTGAAGGAGTTCTTTCCCACCAGATGAAACAGAAAGTGATAGATGGTATGAAGGTTGTCCTGAGTGTATCCAATCCAGAAACAAAAGTTGAGGATGTGGAATTTGAAGAGAATGAAGTCTATGCAATCGATATTGTGGCAAGCACTGGTGACGGCAAGGTAATTTCTTTTGTCGATCTCGTTCTTATGACATTGGTGAAGCTTCTTCTGTTGCCACTGTTTTCTCACTAAGTTTGAATTTTTCAGCCGAAGATGTTAGATGAGAAGCAAACAACTGTGTATAGGAAAGATGAGAGTGTTAACTATCAGTTGAAGATGAAGGCCTCCAGATTCATAATCAGCGAGATTAAAGAACATTTCCCCCATATGCCATTCACTGCTAGGTGTCTTTTTATACCTTCTTAGGCACTTCATATCTTTTGAAATATTGTCTTACCTACTAAAGTTGCTTGAGAATACGATCAATTCAGGTCACTCGAGGAGAAAAGAGCACGTCTTGGGCTTGTGGAATGTGTGAACCACGGTCATTTGCAACCGTATCCCGTTCTTTACGAGAAACCTGGTTAGTAATGGTGATGGGTTTTTGATCCATAAACCTCCTTAGATGAATTTTGATGACGAGGCTGACGTCCTATTTTGATTTCCAACAGGAGATTTTGTTGCCCAGATTAAATTCACAGTTTTGCTGATGCCAAATGGATCGGATAGGATCACTTCACATACTCTTCAGGAGCTTCAACCTACGAAGACCATAGATGATCCTGAGATCAAAGGGTGGTTAGCCTTGGGTATCAAAAAGAAGAAAGGTGGTGGCAAGAAGAAGAAAGGTATGAAATTCGATTTAAAAGAAAAGTTTCCAGACTTTTACCGCAAAATATGATCAACATTTTTGGTGTTGAGAACAAAAGTTCCATGATGGCTTATGAATGTTGTGTTTTTGCAGCCAAGAAGGCAGGAGAGAAAGGGGAAGCCTCAACGGAGGCTGAGCCAATGGAAGCAACAAGTAGTAATGCTCAAGAATGAGAAGGAGATAATGTCACTTTGTTTTATTTTAAAGAATTTTTTGGAACTTTGAGGTACTTTCTTTGTATGTTTGAGTTTCAGAGAGTTTCTTCTTAGAAATTAAAAAGAACAATACAAAATACTTATCAACTTGTCTTTTTGCACAAACACTTTTTCTAAATGTTCATTTGGATTTATCTACTTGGCTTTTGTTCTAAAATGAAGCAAAAATAGTATTTGGGGTTTTAAAATATAGTTTTTGGGAATGTTAGCTAATAATAGAGTATTGGTTTAATATCAAATGTTGATTAACCGGTTTCGGTTTGATTTGTTTACATTTAAATTGTTAAATGTTGTATAGAAATAGAGGAAGAGAATAATCTGTAACTAACTCTTTTTCTTCTTTTACTCTTTTGAGTTCAGAAAGATCTAATATGATATTAGAGCTTTTGCTCTTCAAATTTGTTTTGATTTCTCATCCCGGAGCTTGAGTCGAGTGTCATCTTCATCATCAATTCGATCGGAACAAAGATTTAACGATTTGTGAATCTGCTTTTCCGGTAACACCTTGTTATCGTTTTCTGTTTAATTTCATCTTTCTTTGACCTTTTTGAGTGTGTTCAATTTGACGCATTCAAGTTTCTGAAAATAATCTACATACAAAACTAACAAGATGTCAAGATCTTATGCAAATGCGGTCATGGAAGGATCTCCGATTCCTCCGAATCCAAGTACTAGAACGATTCCAGATCCAATTTCGATGTTACATTCCGATACATCGGCTTCTCTTCAAGATCCAAACTCAAGTCCTCTGTATGTACACAATGCAGACCACACTGGTATCTCTCTAATCTCAGATAAGCTTACTGGTTTAGGAAACTTTAATACCTGGAGAAGATCAATGGTTATGGCTTTAGGAGCTAGAAACAAAACAGTATTTGTAGATGGAACTTATCCTGAGCTAGAAGAATCGCATCCAGATTATGGATCTTGGTCTAGATGTAACAATATAGTATGCACTTGGATAGTGAATGCAGTGGATAAATCAAAAGCAAAGAGCATCATGTATTTAGATACTGCTAGACAAATGTGGTTGGATATACATGATCAATTCAAGCAAAGTGATGGTCCTCGTACTGCTGAAATAAAGCAACAGATCTCTGCAGAGATTCAAGGTTCACAAAGTGTTAGTGAATACTATACCAAGCTGAAACAACTATGGGAGGAGCTGAAGAATCATGAGTCTGCTCACACTAGTTGTTGTGGCAGAATGGATTGTAGTAATCTGAAGAAGATAACAGCTAGAGAGGAACAAGATAAGATTATGAAATTTCTAATGGGGTCGAATGATACTTATACTGCTATAAGAGGTCAGATACTTATGATGGAACCAAAACCATCAATATCCAAGGTGTTTAATCTGATATCACAAGAAGAAAGACAAAGGTCAATGAAAGGAAATACTTCTCAGAATGCTCCTGTTTTTCAAACTTCACAGAGCAATTCACATAACAATAACACATCAGAACAAGTTGTGGCTGCTTATAGTGGAGGTTACAATAAAACCAAGAACAGGCTAATCTGTTCACACTATGGTGTAATTGGACATACAATGAATAGGTGCTACAAGTTACATGGTTACCCTCCAGGATACAAGTTTCATAACAATAAACCTCAACAACCTTGGTCTTAGTCTCAAAATCAGTATAATGATGGATCAAATAAACAAAGTCAGACATGGTCTCATCAGAATCAGAAAAAGGAGAATGTTGCTAGTTTTACTGTTGGTGAGAAAGGTATTATAACCATGACTGATCATCAGGGTGCCAATTTAGGAAGTATCACTCCAGAGTAGATCCACAAGTTTCTAAGTGTTCTGAATTCCTCTCAGAATATTCAGAACACACCTATACAGATTTCAGGTAGTAAAATCAATCTAGCAGATGGATGAGCCTCTACTTCAAAACCACAACCACATCTCATTCCCCATTTTCAATCTTCTCTAGGTACACCTTCAAACCTTTTCATTTACTTTCTGCGAGAATTGATAATGGCCTTACTTTTTCTGCATATACTTGGGTTATAGATACTGGAGCTAGTTGTCATATATGTTATGATCTTGAAATGTTTGTTAGTACAGAAAACATTACTAATACATCTGTAACTTTTTCTCATGGAACAAATACCTCAGTTAACATTTCTGGAACCATAGTTATCACAGAGAATTTAGTTCTCCATTCTGTTCTTTATGTTCCCAAGTTTAAGTTCAATCTTCTGAGCATAAGTGCTCTTACCAAAAACAATGCCATTTCGGTTCTTTTCTCTTCTAACTCATGCTACATTCTTTCTTGTAATCCATTTTTGTCTCAGGAGTTTACTCCAGATTACATGATTGAGAAGGGTAATCTTCAAAATAATCTCTATGTTCTGGAATCTTCACCAAAATCTTCATCAGTTTTTCAACTCTCTAAAGATAATTTTGTCTTACAAATTTCTTCACACACATGGCATCAAAGGTTTGGACATCCTTCACCAAATAAAGTTCAAATTCTTTCAAAAATGTTAGACATTTCGAGTAATTTTTCTCTTAAATATACTGTTTGCAAAACAGAAAAGATTGTCATTTCCATCATCTAATAAAATTTCTCAATCTCCTTTTGATCTTGTTCATATTGATATTTGGGGTCCATTTCATGTTCCAACCTTAGAAAGACATAAATACTTTTTTCACTTTAGTGGATGATTGTACAAGGTGCACATGAGCTTATCTTTTACCAAACAAAAGTTTTGTTCAAACAGTTTTTCTTGAGTTTGTCCAATATGTTGAAACACAATTTGATACTAAAATCAAGTCTATAAGATCATACAATGCCTCAGAACTTTCTTTTGATTCTTTAGTCAAAGAAAAGGGAATCTTTCATTACTTTTCTTATCCCTATACTCCACAACAAAATTCTGTTGTGGAAAGAAAACACCAACACATTGTAAATGTGGCTCGTTCCCTTATGTTTCAATCTAATGTTCCTTTGCATTTCTGGGGAGATTGCATTCTCACATCCATCTATCTTATTAACAGAACACCATCACCTTTGTTAGACAATAAAACACCTTTTGAACTTTTGACTTCCAAAGCACCAAGTTACAATCATCTACGGGTGTTTGGGTGTTTATGTTATTCTTCTACCCTTTTAAAAGATAGACACAAATTTTCTCCTATAGCTAGACCTTGTGTTTTTCTTGGATATCCAGAGGGATTTAAAGGGTATAAGGTTTTAGGTATTGAGGATAATACCATTTCAATTACTTTGAATGTAATCTTTCATGAAACAGAGTTTCCTTTTTCAAATATTCACAATGATAAGAACATTTTTGATCAGGATGTCCTTTCTTTACCAGTGCATGATTCTCCTTTTCCAGCCTCATTTGATCTTAGTCCAGAACATAACATTTCAAATTCCGTTCTTCCCAATCCCACACATACATCAGCTGTAAGTGATACTTCTTATTCCTCTCATACTTCATCATCTATGCCTGAGATTTTATCTCCTCATCATGATACTATGGTTCCCACTTATGCTCCATCAGGAGAAGCAAGTCAAGGTCATAGATCAAAAAGACAAACTAAGTCTCCAACTTATCTTGATTCATACCATTGCTATCTTTTACGCCAAAATACAAATTTTCCTTCCCATCCTACCTATACCACTTCCTATCCTATTTCAAATTTCCTATCATATGACAAACTATCCCCTTCTTATAAAAACTTTATTTTGTCCATCACCACATCTCTTGCTCCTAAAAAATTTGAAGAAGCTATCCAATATCCTGAGTTTACTGCTGCTATGAAATCTGAAATGAATTCATTGGAAACAAGTTGTACTTTCTCTGTTTGTGAACTTCCTAAAGGGAAACATCTGGTTGGTTGCAAGTGGGTATATATTATTAAATACAATCCAGATGAGAGTATTGAAAGACACAAAGCAAGACTTGTGGCTAAAGGTTACACACAACTTGAAGGTCTTGATTACTTGGACACTTTCTCTCCTGTGGCTAAGATGGGAACTTTCAGAATGATTCTTAGATTGGCAGCTGCTAAGAACTGGTCACTTACACAATTAGATATTAGCAATGCTTTTCTAAATGGAGATTTAGAGGAAGATATCTACATGGTTCTGCCACAGGGTTTTTCTCGATTGACAGGAAGAGAATATCCAAAGAATTCAGTGTGTAAATTGCACAAGTCCTTATATGGTTTAAAACAAGCCTCCAGACAATGGAATCAGAAAATTTCTAAAGTCATTCTTTCAGAAGGATTTTTTCAAGCTCATGTTGATCACTCTTTATTTGTCAAATATTCCACTACTGTTTTTTTAGCAGTATTGGTTTATGTTGATGATATTTTGATTGTGGGAAGTGATGATGAGGCAGTTCTGCAGTTTAAACATGTTTTACAATCTGCTTATAACTCAGAGACTTTGAACCAACTAAGTATTTCCTTGGATTTGAGATTGCCAGAAATCACACAGGCATATCTATCAATCAGAGGAAATACACTTTGGAATTGTTAGAAGAAGCTGGTCTCCTTGGATGCAAACCATTAACTGTCCCTATGGAGCCTAATCTTAAGCTTTCTGAATCTGATGGTGAATTGCTTCTGGATGCTTCAATATACCGAAGGATTATGGGCAGATTATTGTATCTAACTCATACACGCCCTGATATTACCTTCCCTGTCCATAAACTTAGTCAATACATGGCTCATCTGTGATCATCTCATCTTCAAGCTGCCTACAAAATCCTTAGGTACTTGAAGAATGACCCGGGACATGTTTTTTTTTACTCTGCTTCTGATGATATGAGGCTCAGAGCTTTTTCAGATGCTGACTGGTCTGCTTGTCCAGACACTAGACGATCCGTAACAGGCTATTGTATGTTTCTTGGTGATGCATTAATATCTTGGACATCTAAGAAACAACATACAATATCTAGAAGCAGCTCTGAAGCTGAATATAGAGCTATAGCTGATGCTACGTGTGAGCTAATTTGGCTCAATATATTGCTTCATGATCTGCATTGTCCACCATTGTCACCTGCTACTCTTTATTGTGACAATCAATCTGCTTTGCATATTGCTCCAAATCCTGTGTTTCATGAGCGAACGAAACACATAGAGAATGATTGTCACATTGTTAGAGAGCGGATTCAGATTGGATTCTTGAAGACACTTCATGTGAAATCTGAAAGCCAACTTGCGGATCTTTTTACCAAGGCAGTTCAACCATGTGTTTTCAAGAATCTAGTGTCCAAGATGAAGCTTCATAGTTTATTTTTTTCATCTTGAGGGGAGGGTAATAGAGTATTGGTTTAATATCAAATGTTGATTAACCGGTTTCCGGTTTGATTGGTTTACATTTTGTTAAATGTTGTATATAAATAGAGGAAGAGAATAATCTGTAACTAACTCTTTCAATAACAAAATCATTTCTTCTTCCTTTACTCTTTTAAGCTCATAGAGATCTAATATAACAATGTAAATTTTATTTGTGATTCCAATCTATGTTAAAGAAGATGGTCTTAGCATAACGAATTTTTTACCTTGAAAATACTCAAAACTCCACACAATGGCTATAATCCATTGGTCTCCAAAATAACAATCACGAGTTAATCGATATCTACAATCATTCTAGTTCCCCATACTTTTATTTTTGTGGTGAAGTTTCTTCTCATAGTGGACTAGGTGTACATGGTTTGCACATTCATAACGCCTCTCTAGATATTACATTTCGTTGTGGTCTAATTCCTTTTAATGTTTATATTTTGTCCGCATCAAAGTCTCTATCTAGCAAAGCCAAAACTAAACTAATCTCGTGACTTTGCTTTCGCAGTAGTGGTACGTTTCGCTTTCTTAGTCCCGAACATAGATTTGAAGGCACCAGTCTTTCGTTTATTAATAGTACTACATGAGAACCCGCGCGTACGCGCAAAATTTTATTCCTTATATAATTTTTCCAAATTTATTAGCTAAAGTTAAAATATAGTGTTTTTTAGAAAATTTGAACTGGAAATGGGTATTAATACATTTTAACTAAGTTTTACATGCGATAAAAGATACTATATCATTAAGATAAAAGTAGAGATGCACTTCTTCTAAAATTAAAATATAGAAATCATTTACCGATAAAAGATTTGATGATGCATGCTTCATTTTACGGCTCAATTCCAAAAAATCGATTTTATTTATTTATTTACTGACATGCTTATATTAGACTAATAGTTTTGCTTTTTTTTTCAATTCATTTTTTGCCCAGATTTATAACTTTTTGAATCAAAATCTTTTATAGAAATAATTTTGAAAAATACGAAAAAATTCAAGAAACATGTATATCATCTTCTTGCCCCGATGAGTTTGCAATGGAGGTTATAACAGTGGGAGTAAGCTTATCTTGTAAATTAGCGGCATCACATCGAAATTTCTTTACTTCACGTTAATCTTTCTCGTTTTTTGGTATAGTCCCTTCTTTATAAAGGAATATAGTAATACATTTTAAATTTCTTTGAATTGTTGATGTAACTATCTTAACAGTTTGTAATAAACGAACCATTAACATGAAAGATATCAACGTTAGTGTAGAAGTAGAAGAATAAATATAGTAAATGTTTGTTAAATTAAAAGTAAACTCTTAATGATGTACATTTTAAACATAGTAAATTATATTTAAAAGAACAATAAATAGTGGAAAATTGCAAAAGTCATATTTATAATAACAAGGCACATGTCACCACCATATTTGATGAGGTGATACTCTCATTGAGAGAGTTGACCAACTTTCATAGGTATGATTTAGGGTTTTCAAATAAAGTTTTTTTGGAATGATAGCCACACAATTCAACAATGAAAATTCTGTTTGTGATTCCAATCTATCCTAAAGAAGATGTCTTAGCATAGCGTATTGTTTACGTACTCAAAACTCCACACAACGGCTATAAGGTCTTTGATATCTGTGTATGTGAGGGTGACAATGCTAAAAAGCTCTCAACGTCATGAATTTAGACAATCCTAATTGAGACAAATGTCACTCTACATCCACTAATCTCCAAAATAACAATCACAAGTTTCTCCAAAGCAGCAAAGTAATCGATGTCTGCAGTCATTTCATCCCCATACTTTCATTTTTGGTGGTGAAGGTTCTTCTCATAGTGGACTAGGTGTACATGGTTTGCACATTCATAACGCCTCTCTAGATATTACATTTCGTTATGGTCTAATTCCTCTTAATGTTTGTACTTTGTCTGCATCAAAACTCTCCATCTAGCAAAGCCAAAACTAAACTAGCCTCGTGACTTTGTTTTCGCAGTAGTGGTTTACGTTTCTCTTTCTTAGTCCCGAACATAGATTTGGAGGCACCGATCTTTCGTTTATTAATACCTCCCACAATAATACTTGTCCTTTTACCGTGTGCTACTACGTCATTTGTTCATTCATCTTCATCATTCAAGTTTGTTGCAACATATTTTCTTCTTATCATGTTTGCTGTTGTTATTTGGTTTTCACCAAAATTGGCATCTTTTTTATCTTTTGGTTATCTTCGCAAAACCATACCCCAAATCTTGCAATTTTTGGATCGAAACATTAATTGTTAAATAAAAAAAATTCTTCCAGAATTCCAAATTTCAAGTTGAATATAATGTTACAAATCAAGGGAATCACATATACCCATAATCAAAAAAGTGCTTCAAAGAAAAAAATCAAATAATTTATGCAATAATTAATAATTTCGGATCACATGGAAGAAAAGCATCTCAAGCTCAAAAATTTATAGGTTCTATCCACTATATTCTAGTTATCATGGTGAAACAAGTCTTTCAAAATTTAGCCATAATTAACATTGGCTCAAGAGTATAGTAAAAAAATCGAAAACTACCTCACTTTTACATAAGAACATGAATTCATACTCTTGATGTGGAGAATGAGAACATAAAACTCGAAATAATTTTTATTAATTTCTAACAAAAACTTAAATACAAGAGAAAGAACACAAATTTCTTTTGATTCAAGGTTTTTTACTGCACGAAAATCATGCTTAAAGGAGGAAAGGTAAAAGAATAGAAATATGTCTCCATTATTTAATATAAAAATCATTTTCTCCCTACAAAAACAGGTAAAAGTCGGTTCATATTTAATGGAAAAGACATGTATATATAGTTGTAAGGATAAAGAAGAAAAATAAAGCAATTTAGACATAACTTTAAATGACAGAAATGAAGAGTATTAATGAAAAATAGAGAAATTATAGATTTTAAAGAAAATAGTAAAACATAATTCATAAATATTTTGAAAGAGAATGAGAAAATATTAGAATTATAAGAAAACGTTGGAGCGTTAAATGTTTAGAAAATGATGAAAAAATCTATGGTTGCAATTAGTTCGGAGAGAAAAAGAGAAAATAAAATTAGATAGTCAAAATAGTAAAATGTTATCTTTGAAAAAATATACTTACTAAGAAAAAACTTACAGTCGATAAAACTATGTGAAGAGTTGTGATTTTAACTATATATGGAATGCTTCTTCTAAAAACTTAATAGAAGAAACTATATTCAAAATAGATATTATCAATTTTAGTAATTTCATTTTGATCGTTCTATAAACTTTATAATTTATATCTTATTTGAATCATGTCAATAGCGATCTTCATTATCTTTAAGCATTATACTTTAATAGCTATAATAATTATAGTAAATATTATCGATGACAACGAACTTTCCTCAATAAAATACAAAAATTCACTTTGTGCGTAGCGCATATTAAAATCTAGTAATAATACAAAGTAAAAACAAGGTCACCATATATTTTAATAAGAACAATATTTTGTGAAAAGACAAAAATAAAACTAAGGGGGTGATATTCAATTTAGTAATTGGAAGTGTTTTAATGTATTTGGATTTGGAAGTTTTTTAATGGATTTGAATGAATTTTGTATAATGATTGTGGGATTTCTTGTATTTTATTGTATTGTACTTTTACGTATTTCTTTGTGTTTTGAAATCATCTAAAGTAGAGACCGATAGTCATAGTGAAAACCTATTAAAAGGTTTTAATTGGGGTCATAAATGCATGCCAAATTCTTTCGAACTTGAGACATATAATTGTGATAGTTCGAACGATTTGCATAACGAACCACATAAAGCGTTCGGTGGCGTAATTTGTTCCAATTGCGTTGTAAAGTACTTATATCTCATATCTAGATATTTGACCAAAACATAACGGTTATTCAGATCTCAAACTCAAAAACGGCTTCATGTCAAAATTTAAAGCTATCTCAGTCTTAGATCGATGATCTAACTTTGCTTCGAGCATAGTTACGATGATAACATAAATTGGAACATAAATGGTAACAACAGTACAAAGAAATTTTGTTAATGTTTAAGGGCATGGAATATTGGCAGACTTTTACCTGGGTTGGTGTCACTCATACAAACAATCAGAATTATGTTCAACATAATTGCTGTTGCAGGCGCTACTTTTAAAGGCACGATCTTAAAAATCGATGGAGATTGTTACTTGTTTTTTTCCATCAGATTTTTACTTGTTTTAATTCTTTTTTTAATACTTCAAAATCAGTGGTGAAAAGTTGGTATTTGGTTATTCACGTTTTGGATGGATAAATACATCAAATTCAACTTAAATCTAAATACAACAAAATAGAAGAGAATATTGAATAACAAGTGTTTTAATGTATTTCAAAATACATCAACAAAATGTTTAAACCAATGACAGTGTCTTTTATTGTATTTTTTCAAATACCTTATCGAATAACACATGATTTCAGAGTGTCTTTAAAATACAATCAATTACATTAAATTACAGTATTCAATAACACCCCCTAAATGTAGGGTGCAAATGGTTGCATAAATAAAGGAAAAAAATTGGAGGAATTTGATGTTCCTTTCAAAATTTACCATTTGAGATGAAAAGTGATGGAAAACAATTCCACCAATTCTATCAGAAAAATCGATTTTATGAAGAATTTTTTTTCATTTTGCTTCTCTACTATTATGAGAGGAATGACTGAAAAGATTCTTTTCTCTAACATCTTTATTCCATTAAACTTTGTTATACTCATATATATTCCACCAGTATTTTTATTGGCAACCATTTCCACCCGCAATTATTCAAACGAGCGTAAGAATTTTCGGTTATGACATCTGGGTGTGATAGACCAAGACCTCAAACATGTATTAGAAGATTCCATTTGAATTTGCCATTTTCAATATCTTCAAAAGTTCAGGCAAACCTAATATCGTCTAGGATGAGCGAGGGATGTGAGAAGATTAATGTATATTGAGCTTCAACTATTGCTCATGTGGCAATGTCTTTTAGATGTACATTTTTTCTGGCTGAAAAGTGTCGAAAGACTTTGTAGCATTTTCCCCCCAATAAATTAATGATGTAGCTTACGAAAATGAGCTCGGAAATGCTGATGTAGATGGCTTAAAAGTCACAAATATTCTCTTTTAATTTGTAGGAATTTTAAATTTTGTAACTATTAAAGTGATATTTATACAAATTATCAATAAACCCATAGGTCAGACCCATCATCTTCTCTCTTAGTCGTTCTGCAACAGTTAAATCCTATGAGAAGAAAAGAGATTCACAATTTACTTTTGGCTGACGGCTTACCCATGACCGTCGATTTGTCTCATTTATTTTATGTCATGGTCTTGCGTCTCTTCCTTCTTTCAGTTGTAACCCCTCCAAGATACCTATGGCTCTGAACATCGTAAGTGTGTTGTAGTTCTCGATTTCGTTCTGATTGTCGTTATAATCATGTCCATATTGTGTGTATGGAGTCATGATGAGGTCGTGGTTTAAGTCTTCCAAGACGGTGACCGACTTTTAGCGGAGGTAAGGCTTACGGATTATCGTCTGGGGCACTAGGGCAAGAGCTAAGGCGCTTGTGTTGAAGCTAAGGTACATGATTTTCGCCCTTCATCTAGGTCGTTGTCTCGAAAGATCTATATTGTCTTCGGTCTTTTTTCTGTGTTTTCGTCGTTTTGGCTTGAAATCGAAGGATTATGTACATCATGTGGCAATCTTTCTTGTGTCGGTGATGGCGGTTTGTGTTAGGTGGTTGCCCAATAGTTCTTTGTCAGTGTGTAGGTCCTCATCTTGGATAGTCCGGTTGAGGCAATCTTTGGTTGTGCCTCGGACCTCTCATATCGCTTTTCCTCAAGTTTGTTTTGCTAATATTCTCGTTGTAAATTTTCGGAGTTGAGAAGTTGTGTTGTCTCCGGTTTGAACTTATAGGTGTATGTTAGAGGCTTTTGTCTCCATTCTTGTGCTTGCAAGGTTCAGCTGGATCCGTCTCAAGGGAACGATGATCAGGCTTTAGTCTTTGATGCCAAGGAGTAGGCGATTTTAAATATGTTCCACATCGATTACTCAAGTTTGTGGAGAATCAATTTTACCGTGACTTCGATTAATCGCAACAATATAGTGAGAAACGACTTATATGTGACTCCTCAGAAAGAGCAATAAAAGGAGTGTTTCTTGCATCTCAATAATTTGTAGGTCGCGGAAAAGCTGGATAAAGAAATACGATATAAACAGTTAAGTTTCTTAAGAAAAGAGATAAAGAATCGGATAAAAAAGACTTAGAAAAGTTCGAGTAGAAGAAACATAGTAACGAAGATGAGATGAACAAAACGAATATAAAATGATTGTTTAGAATAAAACGAAATGAAGAACACACGGAGTCGAGATTAAAATTTCTTTATTTAATTCTAAAAATCTCCGGTAGTGAGACGGCCAATACGATTCAAGAATCCCAGGATACAACCGTGTTGAGACCGTTTCACAACACTCAAAAACAGAATCTACGAACTACTATTTCTACTTTTATATTCTCGATATTAGAATTACTAAAGAAGAAGAAGAAGAAGAACACGAGAAAGAGAGTTGGAGTGTTTGTTTTTTCTTTGTTGTTTTCGTTGTGAGCTTATTATAGAAATGAGTGAGGAGTGACTTCTATTTATAGCAGAATGAGAGTAGTGGTTCGCAAAAGAATATGTCGAGAATACGCCTTCGACGGAAGCACCTCTCGGGAATATTCGCTTGCACGTGGGCAGTGANGGGAGAGGTTGGCGCAAGACTTGGTCTTCCTTCGACAAGTTCAAACTTGTTGCCAACCGCACGAACTACGTGCTGTTTTTAGAATTTTAGGGAAACGCTATGTAGTTTAAGAACAAACTACATGCTGTTTTGATAAGTAAATGGGCCAAAACCCAAATCAAAACTTTCTCCAAAAAGA
>OVAN01009908.1:0-16366 GCA_900406275.1 Anastatica hierochuntica | reverse complement strand
TGGGTTGGTCGACAATGAGGGGATCCTTGACCGGGGATTAGCTTTAACCGTTTAAAAAATCTGAGGAAGGTCATTACTTGCTTAGATTGAACCCAAACCAATGGCCACTATCTTGAGATCAACTTTTCTCTTATTGCTTACAAGTTATTTACTTTGTGCTTTGTTTATTGCCCTTTAATTATTGCTTTTACTTATTGCCTTTCTTTTATGCACTTGTTCATGATTGCTACTTTGCTAAGGATAGATCTAGTAGAGACTTGTGACACCTCTTACTAGGTTGCTCTCTAGACTAGTTTTTCTAGTGTCATTCTCTTTGTTTAAACTCTTCTAAACTATTCAATCCTTGGACGATACCTTTATTACTACAACTAGAGCCCGTTAATCTTGCGGGCTAGGTGAGGTTGTTAGGTCATTACAAATTTAAAACTCCGACAGGATCCTTGGGGAAAGATTTGTTTAGATCCGTGAAGTCTATGCAGACCCGCCATTTGCCGTTTTTCTTTCGGGCCAGGACGATGTTTGCTAGCCAATCCGGATAGTGGACCTCTCTAATGAACCAGCTGCCAGGAGGTTTTTGACTTCATCGTTGATGATCTGGTCTTGTTCAGGTGCGAACTTCCTCCTCTTTTGTTTGACTGTCGGGTATGAGGGATCCACTTGCAGCTTATAGACTATGAATTTTGGGTCTATTCTTGGCATATCCACGTGGGACCAGGCGAAGCAGTCTGCGTTGGATCTGAGAAAGTCTACCAGCCTTTGGCGTATGCCTTCTCCTGCAATCTTGCCCATATTCTGAGGTTTCTGCCTTGTTCTTCGGGTACCAGAGGAACGTCGTCCAGCTATTCCACTTCCGGCTCTTCAGTATGCAATGCGGGAAGTGGCTTCTGTAATTGCTAAAATGGAACCGTCTTTCCCTTCAAAGTGGTTTGGTAGCATGATCTAGCATTTTCTTGATCACCCTTAATCTCTTTAATTCCCCATGGGGTTGGAAACTTGAGTACTTAGTGCAAAGTTGATGACACTGCTCTCATCTCGTGTATTTAGGGTCTGCCTATGATCATGTTGTAGGCGGAGGGACAATCTATGACAGAAAACTTAGTGGATAATTTGATTCCTCCTGCGCACACCGGAAGTGCTATTTCTCCAATGGTCTGCTTGACTTCCCTACTGAAGCCCACTAGCGGCATGGTCTTCTTGATCAAGGCTTCCTGGGTCAGACCCAGGTCTGTGTATGCTCCCAGAAAAAGTACGTTCGTAGAACTTCCATTGTCGATGAGTACTTTCTTCACCAAACAATTCGCCACCGACAAAGAGACAACCAATGCATCATGGTGCGGTGTTAGGATCCCGTCTTGTCCTCCAGCCGTAAAACTTATGACTTCCTTGCTGAGATTATGGTGCTTGACTTCCGGGGTGCTATGATTGTTTTTAGCGAGCCTCATGCTTTTCTTGGTAGCGGCGTGTGTGATTCCACTTATCTCTGAACCTCCAGATATGACATTGATTACCCTATCGTGCCTCGGGGAATCGGGTGCTTGACGGCCGGTTGGGACTCCTTCTTCCTGGTTATCCATCATCTCTTTCGCTTTTATGAAAAGGAACTCTCGTAGGTGTCCCTTCTTAAGCAGCTCGTTGACTTCTATTCTTAAGGATATGCAATCCTCTGTTCTGTGATCGTGGTCATTGTGGAAGTCGCACCATTTTTTGGATTCCGACTATTGTGAGGTTATCTCATCTTCTGGGGCCATTTGACTTGGCCTCCCATCTCTTTCAACACTCCTACCAGCTTCGTGCTCGATATTGACAGGTTGGATACGTCCGGCCAGGTATGGACCGGCGGGAATCTATTGACGTCTGACTTTCCCAAAGATTTGTGCCCTTTGGCTCCCTTCTATCCATCGTCTCTGGTAGGTCTTTGGTAGGGGCTTGTCATCCCTGGTCGTCTTCTCGGTTCTCATAACCCGAGATTCTTTCCTAGCAAGCAGATCTTCTTCCCACTTGATCTACGCCTGGGCCGTGGACAGCACATCCTCCATCGTTCTGCATTGATACTTGGTGAGCTCCTTGTATAGGTCACCATCAGGCAAGAGTCCCCTCTTGTAGGCGGATATTGCAGTAGCAACACTGCAGTTCGGGATGGTAACTTTCTGATTGTTGAAGCGGTGAAGGTAGCTCTTGAGCGGCTATGCCTTATGCTGCCTGATCACATAAAGGTCATCAGAGGACTTGGAAGTCACTCTACTGTTGGCAAATTGCTCCACAAACAGATCAATCAGATGAGCAAAGGATCTTATTGTTTCGGTTGGAATGGATATGAACCATTGCAAGGCGGCCCCTATCAGGCTAGAGTCCAACCCCTTGCACATGGCGGCTTCCTTATGCTATTTTCTGGATTGCTACAATAAGCATCTTCTGCTTGTATTATGCAATGTGATTGTCCGGCTCAGAAGTCCCATCGTACGACCTGACGAATGGGAAGGTAAACTTCTTGAGTATATCGGTGAGGGTGATCTCCTCTGAAAAGGGAGTGTCCCGTAGGAGCTCAGGGCACTTTTCCTCAAGGGGGTGAGAAACTCGGAAGTCGCTCGATCACAGACTGCAATGCCTCAAATTTGTTGGAGAACATCTGCTCAACTTGGAGGCCTGCGGCTTGTGGCTCTTCTGTATCCATTAGGTCTTCTTGCTCTTGAGCAAGGTTTTGGTCATCTTGGGTCCTCGCTGCTGCTGGGTTTCCTCCCTCTTCCAGGTTATTGGTATGAGGAGTTTCCAGAGTCAGTATCCGGGGTACCTGGACCCTAAACCTGTGATTGGTGGCTTGATTCGCCGTTAGAGCCGAGTTTGCCTCTCTGAGGGTCTCGTTCTCCAGCTCTAGTTGCTGTAGGCGCTACGTGTTCTATTGGAGCGTTTTGGCATGAGCCTCCATTTGCTGCCTCAAGGTCTGAAGCTCTACAGCTGCTGCATCAGCCCCAGTAGGTGTCTGATCTGTTCGAAGTTGCTCAATCTATCCTAGTCTTTTTTGCAAATACTCTAGTTAAGATCGCATCTCCTCGTATGTGAGCTCTGCTAGTGCTGGTGTGATGTTTGCTAATTCATGATTGTCTCCAACCATCGTCACGTAGTTGTTTTCGAAAGCTCCCCTCCTTCTAGCGCCAACTGTTATGGGTGATTTTGGTCGTACTTTATAGCACTACGGAAGCAGTAGGTCGATGAATGGTTAGCAAAGGTTTTTGGATGTTTGAGATGAACTCTTAGATCGAAAGAGGGAAAAGAATTGCTTGTTGTATTGATTTTTGGCTTAGGGTTTTTGTGCATGCACGTTTTCCCTTTGAGCTTGGTGTTTGTACATAAGTTTCATGATTATCCCTCCAAGAATTGGATATATCATGATTATCTGTAGAATATATGCATATTTATCTAAAATACATGTCATTATCTACTGGTTGGAATAGCGAAAATAAAGGAGAGGCGGTGGTCGGCTGGCTTCCGGCTAAGCTTGGTCGTCTGACTTCCGGCTTCCGGCTATGGGACGTCGTCTTGCTTCCTAATTCTGGGCATTCCCCTGCTTTGAGGTCTTACTGCTGTACTCCATCTAAGTCTAGGGAATTCCCACGACCTAAATTACTCCCAACAAGAAGAGCCAAGTTTTGGAAGGACAACAAGGATGCTGAATATTGCTAACTCTTCATGGAAAATCTATCAGGATTCGCCCTCAACTAATTCTCACGGTTGCAGGGAAACACCATCGACAACCTCAACTAGTTGTCCATGACATTCATAAAACACTATAAAATGTTCATTGAGAAGGGAACTTTTGATGCTGACCTTTCGTCAATAACTCGGAAAAAGGACGAGACCATGCGGTCGTTCCTAGCAAGGTTCAAATCTGTAATATCTAACATAGTTGTTGTTGGGAGTAATTTAGGCCATGGAAATTCCCCGGGCTTAGGTGGAGTACAACAGTAAGACCTCAAAGCAGGGGAATGCCTAGAAGAGGAAGCCAGACGACGTTGCATAGCCGGAAGCAGGAAGTCAGATGATCCTGCATAGCCGGAAGCCGGAAGCCAGCCGACCGCCGACTGTTGCTTGTTTTTACTATTTAAATTAGCAGGTAATGATGTATATTCTAGATAAAGATGTATATATTTTGTAAATAATCATGATATATGCAATTCTTGGAGGGATAATCATGAACTCCATGTATAAATATAAAGCTTAAGGGCAAAACGTGGACACACGAAAAACCCTAGGCTAAGAATTCAATGCAACATATCCTTTTCACTATTGTTGATCTTTAAGCCTAGGATACTTTTAAACCACCTTTGCTAAACATTAATTGACCTCCAGCTTCCGTAGTTCTTACAAAGAACGACCAAAATCACCCGTAACTGTTGTGACTGACAAGGCAGGGATTGTCGCCTTAAGGAACTCTCTTTGGTTTAATTCCCGTCTCCGAGATGATTTGATGCTCAACCGACTAGTCTCCCTAAAAGACACGCTCCACAAGGCTTTGAGATTCTTCTAGATGGAGGAAGAAAGGGAGGCAAATGCGGAGAAGCACCCCAGTACGGCAAAACTGATCTCCAAAGAGAAATCTAGAGAGGGGTGCGATTCTCGACGAGCTGAAGGAAGTTCCCGAGCTGATGGTGGCTCTACAAAGCATAGGGCCTAACAAATCACAGAGGTGAGGACTACAGAGAGGAGCTCAGGAGGTGTTACTTAGTATAAACCTCGCTCAAACACCTGGAAGCAAGAAGACGACGCACGGAATTCTAAGAAATATTGCGAATTCCACAAAGCAGCGGGTCACACCAAAGAGGAATGTCATGGGTTCCGAAAATACCTATTTTTCAAATACAGATCAGAAGAGTGGGAAAAGTGAGATAGTTCCCCGTCATTAGCTTGTTATCACAATGACACATAGCCACCAAAAAGAGATCGCGAGGTGCGAATTTTGGATATAGCGGAGCCTCCTGTTGCCAGGAAGCGAATCAACATGATCATGGGTGGGAATCCGTTTTACGGCGATTCTGTTCATGCCATCAAAAGCTATAGCAGGTAGGTTAATTTCGTAACAGAGGACATGCAAGGCATGGCTCTGACAGACACGGTCCTGGAAGTTTCCGAACACTAAATGCGACACGTCAATCATCCGCATAATGATGCCTTTGTTCTCGAATTATTGCTTGAATATTGTGAGGTAACTAAGGCATTGGTAGACTCGAGAAGCTCGGTGAACGTCCTCTACAAGGAGAATTTGACAAAATGGATTTTCTTGGGGAGCACATTAAGCACTCAAAACAACCCCTAACAGCCTTCAACAGAGCGACCACCATGGCTATCGGAACAATCAAGCTGGCCACATATCTGGGGGAGTCAAAATGGAAAAAAAATTCACGGTAGTAGAAGCACCTAACATCTACAACAATATCTTGGGAACTCACTGGATACATGCAATGCGGGCTGTACCGTCCACTTACCACCAATGCATCAAGTTCCTACTAACAACGGCGTTTTCACAGTGCATGGCAAACAACGGATTGCTTGTTTTTGCAACGTAAGCAAGAGAAAGCTTCGCCAAGCTCCACAGTAATAGCAATTATAGATACAACATAAGGAGCCCGAGAAAGATACTACTGATCAAGTAGAACCTTCCGATCTTCAACTTGAAAATGTGCACCATGTGTGAATTGATCCTGACAATCCTGACCATTGGGTGGGCGTAGGCGCAAATCTAGATAAAGAGATCTTTATGGAATTAGTCTCCTTCCTCAAGCAGAACAAGCATACGTCCGCCTTGTCAATCGATGACATGACATGACACTGGATTCGATGTCATGTTCCACGAACTCATCATCTACCCGACCTACAAACCCTTTCGACAAAAGCGCAGGAAGCTCGGGCCAGAGACCCCATAAGCACTAAACTCATAGGTGAAACGATTGTTGAAGGCAGGATCAATCATCGAAGTAAAGTACCCTGACTTGTCGGCGAATCCAGTGCTAGTGAAGAAAAAGAATGGGAAGTGGCCGCATATAGAGCGGTTGGTCGAGGCGACAACTAGGAATCGACTCCTCACTTTTCTTGATGCCTTCTCTAGGCACAACAATATCATTATGCACCCCGATGACAAGGACAAGATACCCTTTGTGATTGATAGAGGACTCTATTGCGACAAGGTCATGTCTTTCAGGTTGAAGAATGTTGGAGCAACATACCAACGACTAGTAAACAAAATGTTCTCACAACAGCTCGTCAGGACGATGGAGGTATATATCGACAACATGCCGTGAAGTCCCTCCGCAAAGATGATCATGTCGGCCACTTGAGAGAATGTTTTTTGGTCCTCAACAAATATGGAATGAAAGTCAATCCGACAAAATGCACCTTTGCGGTGACCTCGGTTGAATTCCAGGGGTATTTGGTTACACAGCGGGGGATGGAGGTCAACCCCAAACAAGTTTCCGCTATAACTAGAATAAGGTACCCCCACCTCCAAGCGTGAGGTTCAACGGTTAACATGCAGAATAGCCGCACTCAGTAGGTTCATCTCCCGCTCCACAGATAAATGTCTACCGCTCTATAAATATCTTAAGTCAAAAAAACGTTTTGAATGGGATGATTCATTTGAACAAGCATTCCAATAGGTCAAGGAGTACCTGACGACCCCTCTGATGCTCGCCAAACCGTAGACGGGGGAGGTTTTATATTTATATATTTCTGTTTCTAGTGCAGCAGTTAGTGGACTGCTTGCCCAAGAAGAGAAGGGGAGCCGAAACTGATCATTTATGTTAGCAAGTTCTTAGGAGATGCATAGACCAAGTACATGATGGCTGAGAAGCTGGCCTTGGCGGTGGTAGACGCAGCTCAGAAGCTATGACCTCAGTTCTAGTCCCATCATATGATAATGTTGTTTAACCATCCTCTAAGGACAATCTTGCATAGCCCAACATAGTTTGGGAGGCATCTCCAAGTGGGAAATCGAGCTCAGCAAATACGACATGGAGTACAAGCCACAAATAGCGTTGAAGTCGCAAGTGCTGGCTGACTTCTACATTGAAGCCCCACCAGAAGAGAGCCCGGGGGCCGAGGCTAACGCAATATGGAGGTTGCATGTCAATAGTTCCTCTTCACGAAAAGGTTCCGACATTGGAGTTCAGCTCATATCCCCGACGGGGGAGATCCTAAAACAGTCTTTTCGGTTAGCGTTCCCGGCGTCAAATAACGAAGCTGAGTATCAAGATACTCCCTGGAATCCACTTAGCCAAGACGGTCAAGGCAAAAAAGTGTGGAAGCATGTTGCAATTCTGAGCTGGTCGCTAGCCAGTATAGTGGAGAATATGAAGCTCGGGATGATAGGATGACTACGTATCTAAAGCTTATCCAGAATGCAGCATCGGCGTTTGAAGGGTTCACGTTAACCAAGGTGCCATGGAAAGAGAACACTGCTGCCGATGCAGTCGCTGCTCTAGTCTCTGCCTCGGATGAGAGTCTTTGTCAAGTTATCTCGGTCGAAACCATCACCAAGCCAAGCATCGCCAACACCCTTGATGAATAGAGCAGCGTCGACGCTGAGCACGAGCTAACATAGTTTGGGAGGCATCTCCAAGTGGGCAATCAAGCTCAGCAAATACGACATGGAGTACAAGCCACAGACAGCGTTGAAGTCGCAAGAGGTGGCTGACTTCATCATTGAAGCCCCACCACAAGAGAGCCCGGGGGCCGAGGCTAACGCAATATGGAGGTTGTATGTCAACAGTTCCTCTTCATAAAAAGGTTCTGACATTGGAGTTCAGCTCATATCCCCGACGGGCGAGATCTTAAAACAGTCTTTTCGGTTAGCGTTCCCGGCGATAAATAACGAATCTGAGTATGAAGATACTCCCTGGAATCCACTTAGCCAAGACGGTCAAGGCAAAAAGTGTGGAAGCAT
The DNA here is from genome assembly GCA_900406275.1 of Anastatica hierochuntica. Lineage (NCBI taxonomy): Eukaryota > Viridiplantae > Streptophyta > Magnoliopsida > Brassicales > Brassicaceae > Anastatica > Anastatica hierochuntica. The sequence goes on along the minus strand of OVAN01009908.1, from coordinate 8,436 downwards.
GTTGCAATTCTCAGTTGGTCGCCAGCCAGTATAGTGGAGAATATGAAGCTTGGGATGATAGGATGACTGCGTATCTAAAGCTTATCCAGGATGCAGCATCGGCGTTTGAAGGGTTCACGTTAACCAAGGTGCCATGGAAAGAGAACATTGTTGCTGATGCACTCGCTGCTCTAGTCTCCGCCTCGGATAAGAGTCTTTGTCGAGTGATCTCGGTCGAAACCATCCCTAAGCCAAGCATCGCCGACACCCATGATGAATAGAGCAGCGTCGACGCTGAGCACGAGCTAACCTTGGCTCTTCATGAAGACAACTTAGGTGAGGATCCAGGGGCCCACGCGTTGGAAGGACTTGGAGGAGGAAACGATTGGAGATTGGAGATCATCGTCTACATAGCAGAAAGAACAATACCCGAGATCGTGGCAGGCTCTGAAGCTCAGACTACGAAGTGTTCGCTAAACGCCATTCGAGATAAAGCTGATAGACGAAGCGACACACGGGTACACTTGTATTGTGTCCATCGCGATGAGCTCCGACAAGTCCTCTAGGAAGTACATTCTGGAATCAACATTAACCACGCGGGAGGACGATCTCTGGCCCAAAAGATTCGCAAACAAGGGTATTATTGGCCCATCATAGACATAGATTGCATTGCTTATGCCCAGAAATGTGAGCGATGTTAAAGATACGCCTCGATGATCCATTAGCAAACCAAGCTTATGAAGTTGGTCCGGACGCCATACCCATTCATGCGCTGGGCAATGGATATCATTGGTCCTTTGTACATGTCCAACAAGAAGAGGTATGTGTTGGTCCTAACGAACTACTTTACAAAGTGGGTAGAAGCTGAGGCCTATGCCAAGATCAATGACGATGACATCATCAATTTCATTTGGAAAAATATCGTTTGCCGACATGGCATCTCGTACGCCATCGTCACCGACAACAGGACGCAATTCACTTTGGCAGATTTCAAAAAAAATTTCACCACTTACAAGATCACGATCCAATGCTCAACACCGCGGAATCCACAGGGGAATGGTCAAGCAGAAGCAACGAACATATGAATCATCGAGGGTCTCAAAAAGTGGTTGACCTCCAAAAAGGGGAACTGGGCTCTCGAGCTCGATGGAGTGCTTTGGTCTCATCGAACCACTCCATGGCGTGGCACCCAGCAATCCTCATACTACTTGGTGTATGGCATTGAACCGTGATACACGCTGAAGTGTGCATTCCATCGCTGCAGCGGAAAATTCTCCCGTCAAATGAGCTGCTTAATGATGAGATGCTACACGAGAATCTCGATGGCTTAGAGGAAAATCAGGATTTGGCTTTTATGCTCCTCCAAGCTTATCAGAACCAAGTAAATAGATATTACAACAAGATTGTCAACCCACGTGTATTCCAAGAAGGCGACCTTGTGTTGCGAAGAGTCGTGCAAAATACGTCAGAACACCGAGCTGAGAAGCTCGACGCCAGCTAGGAGGGCCCTTACAGCGTTGCAGAAATAGTCAAGCCCAACGTCTACAAGCTCGTTGGCATGGATGGAAAGCGTGAACCCCATCCTTGGAATTCCATCATTCTCAAGAAGTATTATTACTAAGTACTTCAAAAAAAAAACACTGTTCCTTGAACCTTCAAATTCTTTGATGTAATCGAACTACTGAACGACTTTATACGTCCGGGGTACGTTGACAACTCATCATGGGTGTAGTTATTGTATAATAAAAATATATATTGTTATCATTAAGACTTTAGTCATCTCGTGCGCTCTTTCCCGAGATCACAGGTTGGCGTACTGGCCAGACTGCCCGACTTAATCGCGCGCTTCTCATAAGCGCCTTGGTAAAATGACACCCGATTATTGAAGGATAACTTGAGATAGTTTCCTTGCAATCCCACGTGAGCTTAAGCACTATTTAAAAGAAATACGGTCCATATTCGTAAACACTTGAAATCATCAAGTGTAGCACGGGGTAAGCCGACTTAACTCGCACCCAAAAGCCTTTTCTCTCACAGGGTAAGTCGGGATCACTTTCAGAACCTATATTTAACTGCCTTTATGAAAGGTGGCGAACACTGAATATTGGAATCAAGGTCGTCAACCCGAACTTAACCCTAATCTGGCTAGCAAGGTAGCAAAGAGTGGAAAGGACTTTGTGTTACCATGACGGTAATGGTCCAAACCTGGTCTAAGACAATCTAAGAGTGGAAAAGACTTCGTGTTCAGTAAAATCCCTTTACGCAATTCTGGAAAAGTGAAGAACATCAAACATAGTGATAAAATATTTCTACTCGTGTAATGGAGATTGCTAGAATCATGAGTCGTAAGAATTATAACTAACTGACGACCAAAAATGTTATGAGGTTAGTACAATGAGAGAGATTCTAAGGGAATCTTATCTCACGTCTAAGCTTGGCAAAGCATCGAGATTTGTCAGTTGTACAGAGAAGGTGGAAGAATAATGTTCGAAATTAAAGCCCCTCAGGCAAAGTTATGGATTATAGCTCTCCTGGGCACAATGAAGCTCAAAACAAAAAAAAGTAAGCTTAATAATAACACAATGGAAATTTTGTCTAAGACCACCGGCGGCCTATTCCTGGTTACCTAAGAGCTCGGTGGCGATTTTTGGGGAGATAGCACGGAGGTTGGACCGAAACTTATCAAGAGCTGGAGTAGGAAGTTCCACATCGGTTGAGTCGGTAGATCCGGTAGAACGCAGAGCGACCGTAGTAGTCTCCTCAGCAGTCGGCACCACCTCTACCGACTGCTCCTCAATCACCATGTTCACGGGCTCCTGCTCCTAGACGACCACCTCTCAAGAGTGACTTTAGGAGGGTTCGTGAAGGTGGAAGCCGCAAGAGCGACCAGCGCAGAGCCACTAGTGCTATCAGAGGGAGGAGACACATGGAGATCTTGCTCAAGGTCAAGCTTGATGACGTCCATGGTTTCAATCTCAGCTTGGAAGTCCGCAAGGACCTTCTCCAACTTATCCTTATTAGTTTCCAGACCGGAGACGCCTCTCTCTCCTAAGTCCTTCAGCAGCTCGACACGACTGTGGGCCAGGGAAAATTGGCGAGAACTCTCCTAGAAAAGCTCTAGGTGTTTGACGGGCTTCTCTACCTTCTCAAACTTGGGCTTGTATTTAGCTGCAGCTTTCTTCCAAGCTCCCTTAGATGACCTCCGGACTTCCCGGTCCTTCTAGAGGTTGAGCCTCTCGACCTCTTCGACATGCGCACTTTGAGCTGACTCTAGCTTCCACCCAAGGTCATTCTTCACCGTTAGGGTTTTCTCCAACCCCTTTGACAGCTCGGATTACTTTTTCTTGGCCTCCCCCCGACAGGTCTCAAGCAACTTCTGTAGTTTTGCCTCGCATTGTGAGGCTGCATCCTTAGCGGTTTTTAGTGCTTCGTTGACGGAGGACAATGTGGAACGCAGGGCTAAGTCATTTTCCTCAAGCTTGTTAACCTTTTTCAGAAGGCAATTGTTGGCAAACTCAGGCTCCACAACAAGCTTGATGGCACCAGAGGTCTTCCCTCTCTCGATCTTCAGATCGTGGTAGTCTTTGATGGCCGCCTTCTTCACCTTTTCCAGCTACTCTTCATACTCGAGCCTCAGGCGGTTGACGAAACCCATTTTCAGGAAGTTTTGGCAAAGAGGTCGAATTAGTTGCAAGTTATGGGGAACCCAAGTGAAAAATAAAGAGGGTACCTCGGTGTTACGGCGGCGTATCTCTTGATAGGTAGAAGAGCAGCCAAGATGCTTCTCAGGGGTAGGTTTGTCCCCGGACAGCCGGAAGTAATGGTGGAGCACCTCGCTTGTCGGAACGTCATCAGTTAGGGAAACATTTCCAACAAAACCTAATTTGAAGCCATACTCCCCCAGCTCTGCAAGAGTTTGATGGCCCGGGTCCTTTGAGGGACATTTGTCCTTGGATTTTCGGAGGTCGGCAATCCATGTCTCGTCGTCCTTCTGAGATGACCTCCTCTCCTACGACCTCTGCTGCTCAGAGTCATCCTTCTAAGATGATCTCCTTTCCTCCAACCTGCTCTCCTCTGGCCTCTGCTGCTCAAAGGCCCTAACCTCCCTAGATCTTTGCCCAGAGGATCCCCTCTCGTCTGTCCTTGGTTTTTTGGATGGCACAAAAGAAGAAGAAGAGACCCTCTTCTTGGATCCAGGGTCAACCAGTTGGTGATCTCCCCCAGAAGCGGGAGGTGGAGGCATTTCTCTGCGTGATGCAGAGTCCTTTTCCAGTCGAGAGGTTGTTTCTTTGTCCTTCCTATATTCAGCAGCTACCTTGGTCTTTGCCAAGGCGGCCTCCTTCCCAAATACGAGGGCAGGACTCTCCAAGATCTCGGAGTTAGGAGGAGGCGGAGGCATCAGCACGGGCGATGTGGGGGGGGGAGAGCATCAACTCCTCCAGGAGCGAAATCTAGAGGCCCTTTTGGGGACTTAGGACCTCAAGCGGCAGTAGAAGGAGTTGCCCCCTTCTCATCAAAAGTCCCATCTTGCAGTTGGGCGTCAGAAGCAGCTTTTTTTTAGCAGCGACTGCTTTCTCTTTTTTAGTATGCTTATGGTCCAGCTTGGTAGCCCTCTCCTTAAGGTTAGGAAGTTGTACAACAGGTCGTAACATTGTTGTAGGATACCAAATGCGGAGACGAGCAGGAGAAGATTGGTTAGATTCTCGAGCTACCAATGAAGCATTAGCGGCGCGATGCGGGTAGAGTTGAAGCTGACCCACATACGCTTCTCGATGGCCTTGAGAGCAACAAGATCGTCTTTTGGAGTTGAAAAGTCCTTATCTTTCTTGGGTAAGGGGCGAAGTGGATATGAAAGATAACAAAAATGACAAGTTAGCAAAGGAAAAATTAGGCATAAACAAAGCGATGACCTAAGCAGGTCGCCTACCAGCATTGGTGTTCCAGCTCCTGTGAGCTGGTTTAGAAAAGAGTGCAGGCAAAGAATTGGCAATAGCCTGAACATAGAAATACGACTTCTCCCAGAAATTGACCTTGGTATTTGGGAGTGTGACGAGCTGAGGATTTCTGGAGACGTAGTATTGCCCTGGCTTCTTAGCGGCCGACTTGAAGGAAGTCAAGTGTTCTAGGAGATGGACCTCTAATTTGAGCTCGATCTCTGCAGTAAAGACAAAGAGACCCACAATGGTCCTAATCCCACCGATAGTCAGCTGAGAGACAGCGATTTGACATCGATGGCAGTAGGCCATGAGAAGGTCGGGAAGGGGAAACCACAAATGGTAATTTATGTTGAAGGATCCATGAATGCAGAAGTACCCATGAGGAGGGGTCTAGAGTCTGTCACCGGGGGTTGGAAGCAGGAATACTACTTTATCAGGGATGTTAAACTCTTCCCTTAACGCGTGGAGAGATTCAGTGGTGTTGGTCGACGAAGCAGCATCAAAGGCATCCAACGTAGGAGCCACGACCATTGCAACAGCGGGGATGACAACAAGAGGGCCTTCCTCGTGGAAGTCATCATCAACAACAAAAGTGGCGAAGGTGCCTTCACCTTCAGTCGCATTAGAATATGCGCGGAAGTAGGGTAGCTCCACAATTTCCTCTTCTGGGTAGAGCCTTTCACCGGAAGACCCAAAAACGTCAACAGGTCTGACGACGGAGAGAGGAGCAGGGGACAAGGGTTTCCTACGGCGTGTAACTAGAGATTTGGAGTCCATGGCGAAGAAAAACGAAAGCTCTAATTCATGGCGGGGTTAAGAAGTGGAGAAATTGCAAGAAGAAAACAGAGAAAATATAGAGATTCGCAAGAACAAAAGAGAGAAGTGGAGAGTTAAGAGACAACAAAAATTTAGCAAAGGAGGGAGAAAATGCAATGGAGAGGGGAGGCATAGAGTTTTCGCCCTTAAATGACGCGGTTCTCAAAGGTTACATGGGAGGTGGAAGCAATGTTGGGACCCGGGAGAATCAAATCAAATCTTTTACAAATCAAATTAAAGGCAGAGCAAGCAAATTAAGGAAGCCGGGAATTTGAACCGGATTTAGGTGCCACATAAGGAATCTCGTCAAAAGTATCAATTAGGAAATCCAATCTTCAAATCATATCACATCCTTGATTCACAATGATGAGCTTGAAAGGGGGGGGGGCTCATGTTGGAGGTGGTTTCCACCCCCACCTAAACCCGGTTCAAACTTGAACCGGAAAGCATACCAGGATAAGGAGGTTGGGCCCCAGATTCCCGACTCGTCAAAAAATGATACAAGAAAGAACTAGACCAATTTAAAGCCTTTCAAGACGTGCCAAAGAGAGTCTGACCCATCCCAACGGGCATTGAATGGCAAGAAGATTGGTCGGAGGAGATCGTGGCACCGTTACGATACAGAAGAAGAAGGTTTATAAAAAGGGAAAACGGAAGAAGAAGAAGAAGGCGACCCTTTCACTTCACAAAAGAAACATTTTGTATTCATATTCATTATACTCTTTGAAAGATCAATAAAATACATTTCGACCTTACTTGCAACAAAATACATAGCAAACCCAAACCCTATATTCTAAACTAGAATTCAAGATCCATCAATATTCATACGTTTATGAAATACGATTAGCAACAATATATATAAACCAATGTGAGTAACACAAAACAAACAAGAAGTTTCTGATCCCATTCTAATTCAAATGTAGTAAATTTCAGAGAAACAATATTATGCATGGGGGAGGAGCCTGACAATGTTAACATGATAATGTTGGTTGCTTCTTCATCGTCCAATCAATATGAGAGTTACCCAACATGACAATGTAACGAGTGAGTAACTTCCCAAAGAAATGACAAGTTGCCTACTTTAAATAACACACCTGGAGGTAAAACTTTTGTTTAAATTGAATTGATAGCCGCCTGGAGAATCCTTAGCCGCGGAAGCACGCCATCGCTTCTATTTGGTTCTCGGTGGATGTGGGAACCGAAATTCGCATTGTCGATATTTGTATTCGGAGGAAAGCCAGGAAACAGTAACTTTCCTTGAGGTCCCGAATATCTGATAAACCAACAACGACAGATCAAAAGTACGAAGAAAACAGACGACGAGATAAACATAAAAGAGAATTGAAAGAAAACAGAGCAATATAAATCTTATTTCGAATTGCGTTGAGTGTTACAACAGGTGGTAAGCTGTGGCCGCAAGATCTATCGGCGAGTATCCTAGTTCTAACAACGTAAGACTGGTAAACCTAATTGAGATGCAGCTCGCTAGCAAAAAGCGAAAATAAACCTAAAGCTCTAAGTATGAATTATGAAGAAATTTATGTGTGCCCCCCTTCGTTCTTCTCCTTAGCCCCTCTTTTATATGCCTTCGTAGGTTAAATCCGTTTCCTTTTCCGACCTAGATTTGTGCATATCCTCCCGCGAAAATATTCCATTTTTCGGGAATATTCCATATCTTTATAGGTTTTCCATATTTATCTTCAGATTTTGATATTATCATATTTTCCTTATATCTTTCGTGAAACTCGGGTAGATCATTGACATAGTTGGGCCCGTTTTTGTTCTCAAATCGTAAGTGGCCTTTTGTCGCATTTTGGGTATTCGTGGGCCGTTTAGCGACTACGTAGTGACGATTTTACGAAATGATAAAACCGATCGTATGATTAAGACAATGTCGGTGTTCGAGTTAACCGTTATCGTTTTATACGATCGATACGAAGCTTTTACGAAAAGTACAAGTCTTTGCGATTATTGTCGAGAGATTTCAACGGGGATTCCAATCGAGACGAAACAAGAAACACTCAAACCAGGATTCAAGGGAGAAGACGATCGGGAAAGCGTGGTCTAGTCAATCGTGGGCGTCTTGACTGTGGATCTGGGCGCCCAATGGGCGCCTCGACCGTGGATCTGGGCGCCCATTGGGCGCCTAGACCCTGGGTATGGGTGTCCATTGGGCGTCTAGACCATGGGTCCGGGCGCCCATTGGGCGCCTAGACCGTGGGGCGCCTAGACCGTGGGTCCCGGCGCCCATTGGGCGCCTATACCGTGGGTTCGGGCGCCTATTGGGAGCTTAGACCGAGGGTTTGGGCGCCCATTGGGTGCCTAGACCGTGGGTTTGGACGTCCATTGGGCGGCTTGACTTGCCGTTGTTCATGTCGCTCGTACTTTCGAAGCGACGCGGTTATCGGTCATTTACGATGATTTCTTATCTCTCCGGAACTCGTTTACTGAGGTCTCTTGGAGGTTTCGGACGTTGATTTCGTTATTCTCGCGTGTTGGGGTCAAAAACTGTCCCGACGAAATCAGTGCCTGCAAGGGGTCTTGGAAACAATGTTTCCTCTTTCGTAGATGGGAATCGTAAGGATATCTGAAAGCTCCGAGATTCCCATCATTCAGATTGTCTCTTCCTCAATCGGTTTCCGAGCTTCGGAGGTAGTCGATCACGACCAGTCTCCGCATAGAGACTGTTCGTCCGAAAGAAACT
>OVAN01009907.1:0-16367 GCA_900406275.1 Anastatica hierochuntica | reverse complement strand
CGAAGATGCCCATGGTTGTAGCCTCTTCGTCATATTTCACAAACAAATCTTAATCAATCTTGCATTCAAGTTGTGATTAAAACTCCATAATAGCTTCTTCGGTCATAATTAGGGATTCATCGCNATAATAGCTTCTTCGGTCATAATTAGGGATTCATCGCTGCTTTGATCTCCCTCTTCAAAACACTCCTCAATAACAATTGTATTTTCTTCAAATTCTTCGGTTTTTTCAATAGGGAGACTCCTTTTTTCTTTCTCTTCAACGCTTTGTATAGTCCTTGTGTTGGTTTCCTCCACATGTTTCATTTTGTCTTCCATTTGAGAGCCAAAGTTGTTGGCTATATCTTCTATCTTGGTACGAATGGAATCAAAGTGTCTTTGTCTCTCAATCCTTCCCCTTTCTTGTCCTTCCAACAACTCAAAACCCGAAAGTGAGGTTTGCAAGTGGGAACTCATAACCACAATAGAAAAGAGATGCCTTATGCTCAATTTCCTAAAGATAAGTATCATAATGCATGGATCAAAAAAGACTCAATGTACTTTGCCATATTCATCACAAAACCATCTCTAGGAACCTAGGCTAAGCATCCACAAGTCACTTCCTCAGCCAATCCCATTAACATTCAATTAAGCTTTCATATGCGTTCTTTACTTATTAGAGAAGTATCTAATTCGTTTGGTTTGGTAAGAAAAAGGCTGATAAAAAGAAGAAGTGTTTAAAGAGAAAGTTTCACTTATTTTAAAGGTGGTTTCCTTGAAATAGTAGTGCAAGACATTAGGCAAAAGCGAGGCGGAGTCGAACAATTTATGCATACGAGGTCTTACTTACCTCTAATGATTCCCACCCAAAAGTGCATAAGTCTAATCATCTACCCTTTGTGCTTCCCACTTAAGTCCTTGAAACCAAAATCCTTACATCCAATTAAGCTCATTTTTCTCTTAACCTTTGTAACAACTAGAGATTCGTTTTCATTTTGCACTTAGCTTCCAACCTTCTTTCTATTTTCTAGAGCCACTTTCTAATCAAAATTTTGATTCATTTTTCTTTTCTTAGACTTTAAGTTTGGAATCTCTAGGCTTTTCTTTTAACTTGCCTAAGGTTAGAGCTACTCTTTTTCTAATCTCTAGTCTTTTTCTTCTTCTCTTTTTTGATACTTTCTTTCTCTTATTCCCAACTCAAACCTTGGATGATCTAACTTTTAAATAATACTTNATTTTCTCTTTCTCTTATTCCCAACTCAAACCTTGGATGATCTAACTTTTAAATAATACTTCCCATTGTTGAGATACCAACACATTCCCATACCCAAAAGCCAAATTGAACATCAAAGAACAACCTCCTTATAATTCTAATTAGCCTTAAAGTGAGGCTAATCCTAACGAAGCACTCCCTTGTCGTTCAACTTCTTTGCACACGGATTTTTGTCCATGTGTGCACTTTCCGAAAGAGGCCTTACAATAAAATTAATAGGGGGTTTTAAAGAAAGGTTTAAGGGTTGATAAGGGTGAGGTAACTACTCTAAAAGTGAGAGTAGCCACTTGAGTTAAGAAAGGGTGGTAAAAATCGAGAAACATAGCCCAAGTGTCTCGTGTTTATCCATGGTTAAGTATGACTAAGATCATAAGAAAGATTATTAAGTCAAACTTAAGTTTCACTTGGTTGAGATTGACCTTAGATGATAACTAGCTTCAACCTTTACCTAAGATTTCAAGAGGTTAATTCAAAAGATGGATTTTCCTTTGAATTCTAGGTGGTCTAAGTATTATTGTACTTCTAATGAGGGCATTGATCATTAAGTAAGACTTAATTATCTACAAGGCTATGCTATTATTGTTCCTTATGCAAAATGCAATCATATATGAAAAAATTAAAAAATTTGAAAAATTTATGCAAATTTTCTATACAATGCAAGACTCAAATATGCATGAAGAAAGAGAAATAATCACAAATCAAAACATAATTAGTACTAAGCCACTCCTCCGAACTTAAATTTCACCGTCTCGGTGAATCCTAAGTCGTGAGAGTGACCCTTTAAAAAACACATAAAAAGGAAAACATGCAATGGTATTCACAATGGTTTGTAGGCGTACCTTTGGTCAATTCATATGTATAAGTGTATAGAGGATGAAGCGTAGGAGTTGTGGTCGACTTTTGAAGAAGGATGCCTTTGAAAGCTTCTTTGTTCTCTTTGAGTATCTTCCCATGTGCTTTTCCTATTGGTCTTTGATTTGAGTTTGTACCTAAACAAGAGAATTAGGTAATGTAAGTATCAGGAGACAATTAAATCCGAATGAAATACTAAGTGAGAGTATGAACCATGATATATTTCAAAAAAAGTCAATACTCAATCGGTTCTACTCAAATCAACCTAGCAAAAATCATTCAAACAACTTCCAAACTCAAGCTTAAATCAACATTCGCTTTGCTAAGAAATCATGTCAAATCCATTTCTTAAGACAAAATCGAACTCAAATTCTTGAACTAGACATTTTCCTAGGTTATGTCTATTTCAAATTATTCATTAGTTCAAACAAGTAACTTAGGAACTAGCCATTTTTTATGAAGTTAAGATCAAATGGACCAATCCAATGCTAATATAATACCACACGAAATCAAATTCATGCATAAACACTTCCCTTAGGCGTCCCTAATCAAGTGTCTAAATCAAATTTAGATCATCATTAGCAAATTGGACTTAGAAAGCATCGTAAATCATTAAGCTCAACTCAAAGGGCTACAAGCTTCTAACTCCCCTAAAAACATTTTCAAGCCAACCAAGACACAAGTAAAATAAAAAATAAACTTAAAGCATAATATAAACAAAAGGATATTCATGGGATTGCCTCCCAAGTGTGCTTTGTTTAAAGTCCCTTAGCTTGACTTTCTTTTAAGGTTCCCTTGATGAAGCCATGGATCACCGAATCATATTCATCATAAAACTACCCCTTAAATGTCTTCATCCTTATCTCCTCAAAAGGAATTCTTCTTGGATCATCTATGCTCACTTCTTTGGTGGAGATCAAGCCAATGTCTTTGTCAAAAGGTTTGTCCATTGGAGATTCTTCTTCTTGGAACCTTTGTTGAAGATCGTCAACGTTCTCTTGTTGTTTCTCCTTATAATATTCCTTATTGACTTCTTTCTTGGCCATGGAGATCACATGTGGTTCTTCTTTGGTTGGGAGACTCCATTCTTTTTGTGCATCCTCCTAAAACTTTGTAGTCATAGCTTCCATACTAGGATATCCGAAGATTTCTTCAAATTCATTGATGCTCTCTTCTTCTTCTTGAATATCATCTAGTGTGGCTTCTTCTTTGCTTGAGGTTTCATCATCATCAATGGAAATCTCCTCTTTTTCCGTTTTAATTCTAGTTACCAATACATTCTCCAAAGGGTCTTCAAGGTTCTTCCTAATTGTGCCTACTACTTCCTTGATTTTGTTGAATGAATCACTTGAGATGCAAACGGTTTTGACTTCATCATCATACTCGTCATAGATTGGCCCTCCCATAGGAAAGTATTGAATGTTGAAGATACCCATGGTTGTAGCCTCTTCGTCATATTTCACAAAAAATCTTCATTAATATTGCATCCAAGTTGTGGTTCAAACTCCATAATAGCTTCTTCGGTCTTAATTAGGGATTCATCCTTGCTTTAATGTCCCTCTTCAAAACACTCCTCAATAACAATTTTATTTTCTTCAAATTCTTTGGTTTTTTCAAGAGGGAGACTCCTTTCTTCTTTCTCTTTAACCCTTTGTATAGTCCTTGTGTTGGTTTCCTCCACATATTTCATTTTATTTTCCATATGAGAGCCAAAGTTGTTGGCTATATCTTTTATATTGGTACAAATGGAATCGAAGTGTCTTTCTACCTCAATCCTTTCCCTTTCTTGTCCTTCCAAAAACTCCTTGAGCATGTTGTGGTTCTCATATTCTCTTGAGACTTGAGAAGAATGGTTCTCTTGATCTTCACATTCCATGTTCCTAGAATGGTATCTCTCACCCTTTTTATATTCAGTTCTTTGAGCATAGTCCATATATGGTTGATCATTAATGGCGTCCATCCTATCAAATCTTTCATGCATCTCATTCTTGAACTCCTTTTTTGATTGTACCAAAACCTTAAGCATGTTGTAGCTCTCTTTAATCTTCGAAGCTTTGGGAGAATGAGGTTCTTGAATATTGTAAGGTTCATTTCTAGGATGGTACCTCTCACCATACTCATGTGAATTCCTTGGAGCATAATACCCATGTGGTTGATGCTCCCTTGAGGCTGATGGCTTATAAGCTCCATGGTAGCTAGGGAGTTTGAAGCTACCTCTCTTTCTTGTTCTTTCAATATGAGCTTCAACTTTGAATCTATGTAGGAAGACATCTTCTTTCTTCTTTGTGATTGACCTTGCAAAAAGAACAAACACTTGGAAGAAAGTTAGTATCTAAACAAAAATAAACAAAACATAAAAAGAAAGATTAATCTAAGGAAAGATTGAAATCCTAATAAGAATCTACTTAGTTCCCCGGCAACGGCGCCAAAAACTTGTTGAGGCTAGGTTTTCGCTAGTGATTAACTCAATTTTAAGTTTTATATTTATAAGCCTTAATCACTAACAATCCCCACCAACCGCAAGTATACAGCTATGTCGATTTTAGTATTTAAGGATTGAACCCAAGAGAACTAGAGACTCAAACACTAGGCATACACAAAATATCCTAAGCTAAGCAAATAAGAAGGGGGATAAAGTGGCGACACAAAGATAGTAAAGAAAATGTAACGCAACCTAAACACACTAAACAAGACTTAAGACGATGGAGAAGTGGAACTTGGATTGGCAATTGAGATGGGGTAATCAAGTGACTAACTAACAATAAAGGAGCCAAACAAAAGAACTAGTCTCACAAGCAAGGAATCATTACTAGCCTAATCCAGTCCCATGACAATAGGCCATTTCCATCTTGATTACATTGACTAACTCTCGTTTGTTGCAAATGATAAATCAATTAGAAATAATTAAGAACAAGTCCATATAGTCACTAAACTCCCTAGAAATCAACTCATGTTGGCTAATCTAAGTTTAGCATGCTTTAGATTCTCCTAGACATTTCATCGAACACCTCTCCGACGTGAAATGCATACATATCAAGATCAAGTTTTTATCCTAGATCTAGAATTAAAAACACCTAAACCATAGAGATCTAATTTCATTCTATCCATAGACATCATTATCTAACCACATAATCACTCCCTAATCTACCAATCCAAGATCCAAAGTGTTCTACTCATTAAGGCCCATGGAAAACCAAGAAGTGTCACAAGCTTCTTGAAAATCAATGCTTGAAGTGAGAAGAAGGTGAGAAGAGATGAGAAGAGGTGATTGAAAGGAAAGAAACACAAAGAAATCCAAGAAAAATCCTAACTTTGTAGGAAATAAAGAAAATTGGATAAAGGGAGAAACCTTGATGAAGAACAAGGAAGAACAATGGATTCAAAGAGAGGAGAAACACATGAATGATTTAAAGAGATCCAAACAAAAAGTATTTACAAATCTATAAATCAATCTTAAAAGCATGAAGACCACACAAAAACACAAGCTTAGATAGCATAAATGTTCTTGGTGGCTAAGAGGATGTATTTATACTAAAAGGGGCGTGAGAGGGTGCCCTAGAACCGTTAAATCATGTCAAAGTGGCCTGGCATCGACCCAAGGGAGGCTAGCATCGACCCCTGGTTCTATGCTGTCTCACATTGGGCAGCATGACTATCAAGGGAGGCCAACATCGACCCAAGGTTGGCCATCATCGACTTCTGGGTCGATGGTAGCCCTCATTGGCAACGTGTGGCTTGTTTCTTCTCCATTTTACGGCCACTTTTGATCCCATCTTCTCCCATTGCTACTAGTCTTTAAATCCCCTTGATTCTTGGTCCTTTTAGCCTCTAGAATCCATCATCTCAAGCTCTCAAATTGATCTCCAAAGATTGCACCTACAAATGCAAAGAAATGCATGCAAAATGCGAATAATCCTAAACTAGATTCAATTATGAAACTTAGACACTAAAGTGCATTATGTACACCCTAAATGCAACTAAAACACATACCAAGTGGTGTTAAATATGCATTAAATTATGTACATATCAATGATCAACATTCTTGAGCACCTTTGAAAGATCGCCCGTTGAAGTGGATTTAAATTAATCATTAAAATACTCAACAATAATAGTTCCCATTCCTTCCGGCGATTCCTCCTAGGATCCTTGCTGATCAAATAAGCCTGAGATGTTGTTCCGTGCTCGTCATAGCTGAGACCTTGTGTCTTCTTCCTTTTTTTCTCCTTACCAGGCATCTTCTTCCGACCTAACCTATATGCATATTGGCTCTGTCACTTAAATTGGAGGCGATGTTTGGCTTCTCCTTCTCATTTGGTCACGACGATCCATGGTTACGTGTGCTGGAGTCACGGCGAGGGAAAAGTAGGGAGATACGATGGTTGGGTCAACTTTTGGCAGGAAATTTTTCGGGGTTGAAAACCTTTTTTCATTGTTTTGCCTTATTTTCTCTTGGCGTGTTTGATGTGATATATGGTTCTAAGTGGTGATTCTAGTGTTGGACACTTCTCTGATTTCGATTTCCTTGGAGTTATAGGATTAGAGGAAAGTGCCTATTTAATCTCTGTCGTGGTCCTGCAGGGTTTTAGTTGGTTTCTGGTTTATCGGTGCGAGGTTGCGTGTCTCTTGGGGTTGTGCTCCATGTTATCTTACTATCCAAGGGACTTAGTGGGTCGTACGTGAGGTGCTCCCTTCCTACTAGCTAGGACCAATGGAAATTGGTCTTTGATTTGTTTCTTGAAAGTGTTTCCATATTCTCAGTACGGAAGTGTGTGGAGCTTCAAGCCAAAGGTCGATGTTTGCTTAAAGAGGAGTCATATGAAGAAAAACTATAAATAAGAAACGATAAATTATCAATATTAAATTCTATAATTCTGAAATAAAACTATATCATAATTTTTTTAATCAGAAACTAAACCATAAATTTTAAAACGTCAAAATGAAATAAAAAACTAAAATCCTAAAGCCCTATCTCTAATCTTGGAGGATGGAAGGGCGAGCAAACCCGATGATAAATGATGATGGTACAATTCAGTTCTTCTTCCAAGAGGAGTACCATTTTCGTTCTGTTTTAGATAATGGTCCGTGGACTTTTCGAGACTGGATTGTTGCTGTTGATAGGTGGATAAATCGGAACCAACCAACTTTCCTTCAAGAGATTTTCTTCTGGGTACAAATCTCTAATCTCCTAATTGACTACCAGTGGAATGGTATGATAGAAGAGATGATGACTGTCATAGGAGAAGTAACAGATATAAGAAAGCAAAAGGCTACTAAAGACGCCCCTGGAGAAGTTTGGATAAAGGTTAAAATGCAAACTGCCTCAATGATTATCTTATTCTAGTATGTTACTTTGGACAAATCAGAATCACCAGTGATGATTAGGTTTACCTACAAGAAGTTGCGGAAGTTCTGCTTTACTTGTGGATCTTTGGCTCATGATACTGATTATTGTCCAAATAGGGGGCTTATCAACGAGCTTCCTTTGCTACCATCAAATGAAGGAGTTGGAGATATGTCGAATGCTAGATCTCTTATGAATACATGGGGTCAAGAGCAGGGACTTGAAGATGAAACAATGGGAGAAAATACAGTAGGAGATCATACGGGAACATTGCATTCACAGCCAGGGACTACCAACATGTCTGATGTTAGACATGCCCCACTAATGTTTCCTCCACTTACCATTCGTGAAGTTGGTTCATCTTCAGCACCTGTGAGTTCAAAGAGAAAGGCAAAAAAGTGTCTAGGGAGGATCATACAGCAACAAGTAAACAACGTGTTATGGGTAATTTTGGTGAGGGAGAAAGGTCAGTCAGTAGGCAGCTAAGGATAGGGGAACCTCTTATCCACGACAGAACTCAACAACAAGATCATCCAACAACTCAAGAGCAGGGGAGGGTGGATACCCCAAAGCCACCAATAGCAAGATGAAGCTATTGCATTGGAATAGTCAGGGTATGAGGACCACCCTCACTAAGAATTTACTTTTTGAACTAAGAAGGAAGTATAAGCCTGATATTATGCTCCTCATTGAAACTAAGAGTAGCTGTGAATATGTAGAAGAAGTAGCTGCTGAACTAGGATATGCCCATCATTTTGTGTATGCTTCTAATTGACTAAGCGGTGGGATAACAGTTTTTTGGGGCGCATGGGTGTCTGTTTTCTTTGTCTCTCAGCCTTCTCTATATAATACTGATCTCATAATCGAAGACGATGGTTTTTTGTTCTATTTTACATATGTGTATGGTCATCCTGATAAAACAATGAGGAACGAGCAATGGAAGCAACTTGTAGAAAGAGAAGAGTAAGGAATATATGCGGGCTGGCCAAGGCATTATATGGGGGATTTCAATGATATTAAAAGCTATGAAGAAAAGTCAGGAGGGCCTATAAGACCTGCTCACTCTTTCAGGGTATTTAACTCTTTGTTTGATAGACTTGGTTTGCAGGATATACGGACTTATGGTGGTAAATTCACTTGGGCCGGAAAACGATGGAAGCACAATGTTAAAATGAGGATAGATAGGGCCATTGCAAATGTGGAATGGCTTGAATAATATCTCAATGCTCATATCCAACTGCTAGATTGGTATGGTTTCGACCATCGCCCATTATTGCTAAACACTAATGATAAAACTTGGTATGGCAGGAAGTTCTTCACTAATGATAACAGATGGGGAAAATATAAATATGCAAAGAGGTTAATAAAGGAGACTTGGGATAATATTTTTTTGCGTTGTATCCCAGAAGACTTGCTACAGGCCCTGAAAAAATACAGACAATGCCACGCTGAGTGGAAGAAGAACAACCAACTTAACTCGCAGAAGGCAATTGTGGATACTAAATCCAACACTTAGAATTTTGTATAAAGAAAAGAACGAGGAAGGATTCCGTGGGAAGCATTCCTTTTGGACTTTAAGATGAATGATGAATATTTATTGATGTGAATGAATGTATACAAATAATCTTATTTTGAATCGAGGATAACAAAAGGATCGATGTTATAATGAAAAATCCAGAACCCTAGAATTTATGTGTGCTTTATGAGTTGACGAGCGGATGAAGTCCCCAGCTTTCCCTTTCTGCCTCTACTTTTTTAACTAGCTCTCAGGTAACTTTGCCCTAGCCAAACAACTCCCAAGATCTTCTCCAACAATATCGGAACCAACTAACCTCCATGACTTAGCTTCCATCATTTCTCTTGATCCATTTAGGCTTCGAAAAACGTCGGATGCAAATGGGCTTTATTAGGGGAGGCGTCCAGGCCTAATAGTTGCCCCCTGCATCTGGGCTAGAGGCACGAGGCCTTAGATGCGATTCAATTCCCAGATGTTGCCCTAACTTACCTCGATTCTTGTTAAGTCCAAATCTTTTTCGAGATATCTTCTTTGTTTAAAATCGATGGCCCAAATTAGTTCTTGAAGATCCAACGGCTGAAGGTGGGTAAGAAACGAAAGGTTTAGCTTCAACATTCGCGCTACCCGATGTGATATAAAGATGGCTAATAACTTCGTTTCTCCTTTATCTCATGTTTCAACCCACGATCTTCAAGGTAATTATTCCTCTTTTAATTGCTTTCATTCCTTGTTCATTTTAGTTTCGTAGATGAAAACAAAGAAAACCCCAATTTCTCTCCTTTCATCTTTAGCGATTAGGTTACTTTCGTTCTTCTTAGAAATTTCCAACCCTTCTTCCTAGCTCCCGATCACTTTTCCCTTGAATTTGACGGGTCACGATGACGTCGGAGGTTCCAAAGCTCCGAAAAGAGGTGAGAAGACCAAGCGACCGAAATCAGGTATAATAGAGAAAGCTGTCGCTGTCGCTGCAAAAACGGAGTTGGTGGCTCGATCTTTGGCTGGCGTCAAACCTGGAGGTTCCTCCTTTGGCCCTCATCAAGCCTCCTCTCTATCCGCGCAAGATGTCGTGAACTTGATGGCTCAAGCCCAGGCCCCTAAGGAACTGGCTAGAGTCTGTGACTCTCATGAGACTCTTGAGGACGCACCTTTGGGATGGTTCTGAATGCATGAGCATTATATCTCAAAGTGTCACCTTCGATTTCCGCTTCCTACTCTTTTATTAGACCTTCTCGATCATTTTATCTATCTCTTCCTCAGCTCTGCCCTTCTGTTCTTAGGGTTATTATGGGTTCGATAGTGAGATCTAGAGAAGTAGTCTTTGAGTTTGAAATTCGAGAGCTACTATCTCTTTTTATGTTGAAAGAAATTCCTCCTACCATGGGGGCTGGAGGAACTTATTACCTGCCTACCAGGCCAGGTCGAGGGATCTTTAGACTTACAACCAATGACAAAAATTGGCGCAAATGATTCTTTTTGTGAAAATTGATCCATCAACAGTTTCCGAGGGTCATGTTTTATGCACTGCGTGGGGTCGTATGACTGGTTAGGACCTTTGCATTTCATTCAAAAAATATTTGGCTCTTTTGTATGTTGACGCTTGATTGATTATTTCACAGATCCTTTGGAATTCGTGCAACTCGATCCCAAAGTCGCTAAAGCCCTAGTCAGAGAGCTGAAAGAGACGCCTCGTAACTCGTCCGCTTTCCATGCCAACCGAATAAACATGGCCAGATTTCCAGATCAGTTACAGGCTACGTTTCCTGCCCCCATTCCAGTGAGCTTTCTAGAAGGTTTGATTTTATTTTTTATACTATCCTTTTATCTTAAGATAAAGAACTAGTATTCTAATTTTAATTTTATCTTTAGTTTCAGAAGACGCCATCATCGAAGTATCAACCAAATCTAGCACCTCCGAAACTGTTTCGAAAATGCCTCTTCAGCCTCCCTACCGATCAGTCGCTAAGCAGAACAAGCCAGCTGGGAGCCCCCGATCTCGTGGGAGTGCTGGTGACAAAGACTCAACAGGTTCCTTCAAGAACACAGTTAGAGAGATTCTCGATAATGGCTCCTCAAAGCCTCACTCAGCAGCTACTCCCATCGAAGTGATTGAGGTGGTTCCCAACGTCCAAGGAAAGAAGGTGATAAACGAGGAATCAGGAAGAGATGATTTCAAGATCCTAGGCCATGAAATGATTGTTGTTGATGACGTGTCACGCAAACGCGAGCTCAGCCCTATGCCTTCTAGAGGTAGCCAAGAATTCGACCTCCCTCCTTCGAAAAGATCCCGTTTTAAGACAAGTGTTAAGAATCTTTTTCCTACCTCATCAAGGAGCAGTGAGGACTCATAAAACATTGCCCATTCGGGGCCTGTATCGATTCTGGATGATAATTAGGGTTAGCTACACTAATGCGCCATATGAAGCAGATCGGCTGCTCCCTTCCAGTTATCACTCATTTATCAAACACTAATGAGTATTTGGATGTGGCTAATTGTCTCGGCCAGGTATCCTTATAGATGATTCAACTTTTCGTTTATCATCATCTTCATTCTTTTTTTACTTGATTGTTACATTTTGATTTGTAACCGATCCAGATGCAGCTGGCTAACACTCTGAACATATCCTTTTTGGATTATGAAAATCAAATTAAGGATTTTCCTGACGAGAAGGAGCTTCAAGAAGTCAAGGATGCCTTCCAAGACACCAAGAATCAACTTAACGAATCTAGGTCCCTAACCTAAGGTCTTCAGGTCCTGGTGGATGAACTAAAGTCCCAGGTGAAAACTTTGACCGGGGAGAAAGATGATATAAAATTAGAGCTCCAAGTGAAGTTCAGAAGGGTCACCTCTATAGAAAGTGTCAGGAGAACTGCAGAGGCCCAGGTGACCAATCTGATGACTATCAACAAAGAGCTAACTGATGCCAATGCTGTTGAGATCCGCCTAGATGTTAGGCGCTTACAGAAAGATCCTCACAACCGTTAGAGAGAAATTTCAGAACAAAAAAAGAAGAGACTTCACTCTAGATCCATGCTCAGGAGATTTAAGCCAACATCGAACTTTTGACTGGTTTAATCTCTAAAGAGATCTCAGATGCCCAGGAGGAACATGACCAACTAGTGGCCCTGCTACCAGCTGCTGAGGAAAAGTATGAAAAGTCTTTGGTCTCTGATTTCATCATCAGTAAGCTTCCACTTTCACAAGTCTCAGAGACATCAGACACCCGCCCAGATCTGGACATAGAGGTTTGCGACCACGTCAAGACAAGTGATCATGGAACTAATATGGGCATGTGAATGCTGAAGAGGTTCAGGAGTAGTGAAGGATGTGAATCAGGAGGAGTGGTCCTTTTTCTATCCTCTCGTTTTCTTTATAATTTCAAACTTAGTTCTTCTTTTTTGAAACTTAGTGCATGGGGAGGCCTTTAAACCCTTCTTGTTGGGTTAAGCACACGTAGCCTGGAGAGACTTTTAAATCCTTTTCTTTTTGGAGCACCTTAGTGTTTCTTTAATTAAGTATTTTCGGATTTTAGCCGCATGTCTTTTCAAAGATCTAGGCGTATATAGAAATCCTACATTAACCTTCGTAGACCTTAAATGCTTAGGTAATCTCAGGATTTTAACATTTCCCCGAGGTCACCAGGTTCTTGATCCGTCATAGATGTCTGAAAGATGAATTGTTAAGTCTTAATGGCCTATGAGCCAGTCAGCTGATCAAAGTTAAGATCAGGTATCGTGTTAGTAAGTTTCGACTTTATATATTCTTCGGGTTTCTTGAATCTTATGAGACCTCTGCGTGAAGTCAAATTTTCAATCATTCCTTTGAGCCCCTAGAAGATTAACAAATTTTTGGGCCTTTATGAATATAAAGGTGACGTTGGGATCTTAGGATCTCGATTGCTCAGGTTTCTAGGAACCTGAGATAGCTGACAGGATTTCAAGACTTTTGCAGTATCAGGTTTCTGGGAACCTTTGAAGTATTAGGTTTCTGGGAACCTTTGAAGTAGTTGATAGGATTTTAAGAGGTTTGAAATATTAGGTTTCGGGGAACCTGAGATAGTCGATAGGATTTTAAGACCTCTAAAATATTAGGAGCTGTCGAATGACATATATAAAGAGATAACATTGATCTTATTGAAATAGAATATTTTACAACATAGATACAAGCCTTGGGGGTTCAAGATTAAATATAGTGAAGAAAATGAAATCTAGTAGCCAGATGTCTAATGACCGAGGACTGTGGCTCTTGCAACGTCCATCTAGACACCTGAATCCCTTTGATGGAAAATAATGGTTTTTGAGTAGGTGGGGTGTTGAACTCATTGCAAGAGCTGCCTACGTACCCTGTGAAGGGATCTAGCTTAATATAGTTTGATTGTTTGAAAGTACCTAGTGATCATGCTTCTTGAGGTTCATGGCATTCCATGATCATATTCTGGGTACTCCGGTTCATACCTTTATGAGCTTGTAAACACCAGGTCGTACCATGTGGGCTATCCGATAAGAACCTTCCCAATTGGTTCCTAATTTCTCGACACCTCACACTTTGGCATTGTCAAGCACTTTTCATAGCACAAGGTCACCAACTACAAGTCTTCGTGGTCTGATATTAGAGTTGTAGTATTTCACCATGGCTTGTTGGTAATTTTGGCTGCGAGTTAGGGCCTGGTCTCGTCGTTCCTCAATTAGGTCGAGGATATCAAGCAATAGCTGATTATTGATTTTAGGGTTTGAGGTACACAGGCTTCGCCAGAGGCTTCCGAATGAGGTTTCGGTTGGGACGACGACTTCCATCTCGTAAGCTAAAGAGAAAAGAGTTTCCTCTGTAGCTCTTCTTGGGGTAGTCCAACATGCCCAAGGAACTTCAGGTAGCTTTTTGGACCAAGACCTCTTCCTGACGCCCAGACGCTTTTTGAGGTTTGCCAAAATAGATTTATTAGCGCCCTTAGCTTACCCGTTTCCCTGAGAATACCGAGGTGTCGATGTGGTGAGACGTATGTTCTACCTTTCGCAGAAAGCTCTGAAATCGTTGAATATAAATTACGATCTGTTATCAGTTACGATTTCGTAGAGGACTCCATGGCAACATACGATATCTCGCCATACGAATCTTTCTACCTCGAATTTGGTTACTTGATGGAGGGCCTCGACCTCTGTCCACTTAATGAAGTAGTCAGTTAGGACTAACAAGAAACGTAGTTTTTGTTGTCCTTTTCCTGAGGCTACCAAGGGTCCTACGATATCCATTGACCACACATAAAAGCATACAGAGCAGATATCGAAGATAGTTTCTTAGTTGGTTGATGGATTATCAGGGCGTGTCTTCGGCATTTATCGCATTGAGAGGAGTAAGTCTCGCAGTCGGCGATTATTGTTGGCCAAAAGTACCCTTGTGTCTTTATTTCTATGGCTAAAGATCGTCCTCCAGAATGGTTAATACAATAGCCTCCATGTACTTTTTTCATAAGCTTGAGGGCGTCAAGACCGTGGACATACTTCTGGTAAGGACCTAATACGATTTGTTTGTAAAGGTTGGAGTCGATTATGTAATACCTTGCAATTAAAGTTTTGAGTTTTTTGAGCCTCCCAAGGGGCTATACCCTCCCAAATGTATTACGTAATTGGAATTCTCTAATCTTCTCTTCCAAGGATCTTATTGTGGAGAGATATCGGTGGATCCTGTGCTGGTTCATTTACAGGTTCCTCGTTACTTTCTTTATTTAGGTCTTCGTGAGTCTGGATCGTGCCCTCGAAGGTATTCTGAGAATCGGGCTCTAAAGAGTCTTTGTTCTCAGGAATACCTTCTGTACTCATGTTCGAGTCTGGAGTCTGGATCGTGCCCCGGAGGTATTCTGAGAATCGGGCTCTGAAGAGTCTCTGTTCTCGGGAATACCTTCTGTACTCATGTTCGAGTTCCAAGTCTGGATCTATAACTGCTCTATTCGAAAGGGCTCTTATCCCAAAAACCTCTGATTCAAGGATTGATTACATCCTTGGATGGTCCGAAATCTGTCAAGATTCCATTAACTCCATCAAGAGTCACTTACGAAAGGCCGAGTCAAGTACTCGATCCAAACCTCCTCCCCTGGAGCCTAACTCGAAGATCTCCTTCTGGGAAAGTGAGACTCTCAATCTCGATAAACCTCATGACGATGCTCTAGTCGTCACCCTGAATATCGTAGGGTACGAGATACCCAAGCTCATGGTCGACACTGGAAGTTCTTTCGATCTTATTTTCTATAATGTCCTCAAAGGGATGGAAGATAGACGATTATGAAATTACCGGAGAGAAGGCTAATCTCATAGGATTCTCCGAAGAGACAGCCACCTCTTGGGGAACTGTCAAACTCCCGGTCATGCAATTTTAGGGAGACCCTTGATCCATAAGATGCAATTTTAGGATTCTCCGATGATCAACTTCGTGGTAATAGATCAACCAGCCCCCTTCCATGCAATTTTAGGGAGACCCTGGATCCATAAGATGAAAGCAGTAGCCTCAACCTATCACCAGTGTGTGAAGTTCCTGACCCCTGATGGGGTGGCTACTTTTCGAGGCAGCCAAAGAGTTTCCAGGATCTGTTACCAGGGGGTTTTTCGAATCCTCAAAGAATCTCCCCAATAGCAATTACAAATTCAAGAAGTTCGTGAAATGCAACAAAACATGCGAGGCCCGCGTAGGAACCTCACCGAACAAGTTTTCATTAACGACTCTAACCTTGACAGATGAGTGAGCATTTGGTCAGAATTGCCCCTCGAAACCAAAATGAAACTCATTGAACTCCTCAAGAGCAATGTCGGGACCTTTGCATGGTCCACCGCTGACATGAAAGGAATCGATCCAAATGTCACAACTCACAAGCTTAATGTTGACCCAACCTTTAAGTCGATCAAGAAGAAGCGTCGTAAACTAGGTCTAGAGAAGGCTCAAGCAATTAACGACGAAATCGATCGACTTACGAAAGCTGGCTTCATTCGGGAGGTACACTACCCAGATTGGCTTGCTAACCTTGTAGTTGTTAAAAAGAAAAATGGGAAGTGGAGAATCTGCATCGATTTCACCGACCTAAACAAAGCCTGTCCAAAAGACAGCTTTCCGTTACCTCATATCGATCGATTAGTCGAGGCCACAGCTAGCCATCAATTCTTATCCTTTATGGATGCTTTCTCAAGATATAATTAGATTATGATGGATCCTGATGACTGATAGCTCAGGTTTTCGCCCGAGATAACATTGCAAGCGCACAGATGTACGNTGCAAGCGCACAGATGTACGTTGTAGTGGTTCGGGATCGAATCCACAGAGACCAAAGCTAGCACGAAGAGTTAAAATCAAACAACGGGCTAAAGCTAAAAAGATATCTTGTAGAGATGATGCAAAATCGAAAATAAAGAGAGCACAAAAAACGCAG
>OVAN01009906.1:0-16367 GCA_900406275.1 Anastatica hierochuntica | reverse complement strand
AAATCAGGTTCCTAGAAACCTAAATTTAACAAAGGTCTTAAAATCCTATCGAATGAAACCAGGTTCCCAGGAGTCTAAACTTGCCATAGGTCCCTGAAATCCTATGAAAACAAGTCAGGTCCGTAGAAGGCTAGATTTGCCAACACATTCGATACACCTTCAATAGGAGTCAAGTTAATAGAAACCTAAAGCTTCCCAAAAGCTATAAGTACCGATCAAGTCACTCAGGTTTCTAAGACTTTGAGCGTGGGAAATGTACTTGAAGCTAGTAAAAATTGAGATTAATATTGCTAGCGGGCCTAAAGGCCCAAAGCGGTTGGGAGACTTAAGGGCCCTTTAACCTCTTTAGAATCTTTGAAACATAGATAGCGACAAGAGCCTTACGTCGGCCCGCAAAACGTGTTGCAAAGAAAGTAATCACACAGGAAACATGAGAAAATCGAAATACTTAGCAAATTTCATAGAAGTCTAAGAGTTTAAAAGCCTCTTCAGGCTCCGAGTTTGAGTTTAAAAGCCTCTCCAGGATCCGAGTTTGAGTTTAAAAGCCTCTCTAGGCTCTAAGTTTGAGTTTAAAAGCCTCTCCAGGCTACTAAAACAAACGAGTCCAAAAGCCTTATCAGGCCTAGCAAAAAACACGACAATGATAAAAAGAAAGATTAAAAGTTGTCTTCCTAAACTTAGAAGACACTAGATATCCTGATTTGTTGCAGCCGGAACCTCCGGGTCCCTCATTTCCTGATCATGAACTTCACCAGCTTCCGGAGCCCCGTGATCAGCATTCTGGTCCAACACGGCAGCTTCCATAGGACCCAAGCTACCTGACAACTGACGCAAAGAAAGCCTTGACATAGAAAAATCAGACACCTAGGACTTGTCGAGATCTGTAACCACGGAAGGGAGGAGGGAGACCAAACGATCATATTCAGATTGAGCACTTTCAATCTCCTTGGAGATAAGGCCAGCTAACAGCTCAATATTAGCCTGAATCTCTTGAGCATAGATCTGGATCGAAACCTCCTCTTTCTTCTTGTAAAACTTCTCCTTGATCAAAGCTAGCACCTTCTCATAAGC
The DNA here is from genome assembly GCA_900406275.1 of Anastatica hierochuntica. Lineage (NCBI taxonomy): Eukaryota > Viridiplantae > Streptophyta > Magnoliopsida > Brassicales > Brassicaceae > Anastatica > Anastatica hierochuntica. The sequence goes on along the minus strand of OVAN01009906.1, from coordinate 15,296 downwards.
TCCGACTACCTCCTTCTTGCCGGCTCTCACGGCACGCTTGACTTCAGCTTCCTTGTTAGCAAGTAATTCTTTATTTGATAAAATAAGCTCATTAACCTGAGCATCGGCAGTTCGTTTGGCACCCTCCAGAGCCAGGACCCTGTTCCCTTCTACCTTGAGTTCTAGAGATAGATCTGCAATCTTCCCTTCTCGGGCCTCCAGCTGAGACATCAGCTCTCCAACCCGAGTCTGGAGTTTCAAGGCATCGGACCTAGAACGATCAAGCATGTCTCTGGTCTCCTGGAATGCAGCCTTTACATCTTCGACTTCTTGAATATTCGGGAAACCGTTAAAAAGACCCTCATACCCCACTGTAGATCGGTTAATAGCACTGGCAAGCTAAAGGAAAGACAAGAATTCCCAATTAGAATCATCATCAGGTGTAAACCTAACAAGAGATGCTTATGTATTGAAGTTTACCTAGCCCAGGTGGTAAGACACGTCCAGGTACGCAGCCTTGTTCCTCAGATTGTTGATGGCAGGGAAGGGGCACCCCGGCTGTTTCATATGCCTCATCAGGGTAGCTATCCCCCAGTTATCGTCAAGCACTGAACCTGGACCTGAATGCGTAAAGCTCCAGGCACCTTGGCCGCCTCTGGAAGATGAAGAGGAAGGCCTAGCTGCCTTGTCACCTGAGTTAGAGCGAATCCTTTTGGCCGAAGGATGGTCAGATTCCTGGCTTTCCCTGGAAACATGGGGGCTAGCTTCGGTTCTCTGAGGAATGTTATCATCAATAATGGCGACCTCTTTTCCGCGAGAGTTAGGTCCCATCGGTTCTTGAGTTTCAGTCCCAGCTTCCTTACTCTGAGGCAGCGAGGTGTCCTTGACTATGGAAAGAGGGACAACGGCAGTTGGAGGCCTGGATGAACCATCATCTAGCATCTCTCTGATTGAGGTTCGGAAGGAGCCGGCAGAAGCCTTGTCATTAAGACTGCCACGGGAGTGGGAGCCTCCTGAGGGTCTAGTTTGACGGGATCTAGCATCAGTGGACCGGAAAGAAGGCTGAAGAGGCATTTTCTAGGTAGTTTCAGAGGTGCTAATTTCAGTGGAGATGTCGATAGGATTCTCGTCTTCAGAAACTAATAAAAACAAAAAAAATATAATAACTCTTTATTAGCAGTCAAGTCGTTTATGAAATCTGACCAAATAATCAGAGAAAGGAGGAGAATCTACCTTCTAGTTGATGAACAGAGACTTGATCAGGGTATGAAAGCTGGTAGAGCTCAGGGAAACGGGCTTTACGAATTCTAATAGAGGGAAAAGCGGACCAGTTGGGGGAACCTTGCTTTAGCTTTCTGACCAATGCCCTCACTAACTTGAGTAGGAGCTGAGGAGGGTCTGCATAACCTGAAAAGAAAACAGAGTACCCAATGAAGAACTAAACAAAGAAAAGTGTAAAACATGAAAGGATAACGATCTGAAACTGCCCTTAACCAAGGATACGACCCCAAGAGGTGCGCATTACACGACCATCCAGGACTGTGGTAGGATCAGTTTTCACAAAAAAGAACTTTTGTATCCAAAATTCATCGTTAACAGTAAAAGAGAAAATTCTACGACCAGGGCGAGCCGCGAGGTAATAAGTACCTCCAGCCCCCTTGGTCGGATTACTTTCTTTGAATGTATAAAGGCTGACTAGCTCACGAATTCCGAAACTAATCCCCTCTTACTGGGACCTAGTAATCAAACCTAGGACCACACGGATTACGGAGGGGCAGAGTTGAGGAAGAGCAAGACCGTAACCATCAAGCAAGTCTAACAATAGAGTGGGAAGAGGAAACCTAAGATGAGATTTAGTGATGTAATTATCGTGAACACAAAACCAGCCCGGAGGGGCTTGTTCAGGGGTCTCGAGAGGCGAAGCGACAGCCAGCAGCTCCTTAGGGGCCCCAGCCTTAGCCATCAGGTTAACCACTTCCTGATGAGTAAGACTCGAAGGCTGGTGAGGCCCGAAGGAGACAGCCCCAGGCTCCGAGATCATGAGAGCCCGGGTGACCATCTCGGTTTTGATGGCAACAGCGGTCGCCTTGTCGACCACCGTTTTCTGCCTCCTCTTACGGTTCCGGGCCCCACGAAGAGCTTGAGAACTTCTGGCGTCACTACCGGTAGACTCCATGACAGAGGTAGCCGAAAGGGAAGTAGTAAAAAAGAGAGAAAAGAAAAAGCTAGAGGGAATTAACAGAGAAAGAATTGTTTCTCGCTAAGAAGGGGATAGAGAAACCTAACCAGCTTTCATTATAAAAGTAAAACGATGAAGTGGCGGAGAAGATTACCTGGGAGATCGTGGAGCGTGTGATGATGGAAGAGCAGTTAATGACTTTTTATAACCTTTCAAATCATTGTGATTCTCGAGGTAAAACTCTTCACTTCCTTTTAACCGCGACCGTCCGATTGAGGGTAATCGATCCCAGCCGTTGAATTCAAAAAGGCGTATCTCCACGTGGAAGATTGGAGGTTATCGTAATCATTGTCGTATCTAAGCCTGATTTGTGCTTAAATCTAGGGAGACTCCTAGGTTTAGGCACAGAGGGCAATTGTTGGGCCAAATCCGCCCGTGGCCCATTATCGAGGAATACAAGTATTAATTGGGTCGACGAAAGGAGCGGCCCATTAGTGGGACCGAAGCAAGCTGGAGACGACGCCGTTTCAGCCATTAAGGAGGTTGCAACTAACGAGAGATTTCCGGAGAAGATCCAGGAAGCTGGAGACCTAGTCGAGGGAAGAGTCTGAGAGCTATAAGAGGTGAAGATATCGAAGGAGTTAGCTCTCTGGACTTTTTCTCGAGATCGCTGGAAAACTAGAGATAATAGTTAGCTTACGTTTCCTTTATTCTTCATTCTTTTCTCTTGTAAAACATCCCTTCTTAATAATTGTGAATCAAAGAGTATATTTTCATTTTGTGTTCATTGAGTTAGTTCAAACGGGATTCATCCCACTTGTTCCACAAATTTCTTCTTCTTAATTTGTTTCAAAGTGATTGTGAGATTTAGCCCTCACAACGGTGTAAGAGGTACATACCGAGTTTCAATTGTATGTGTAGTTCACAGATGATTTAAGTAAATCGTTGAAGCCACCAAAACAGATGGAGAGTTTTTATGTTTAGTTAGGAATCCACTTGAAAGAATATTTAATCACCCGATTCTAATCAGAGACCACCACAATTACTTTTAGATTTCACACAGTCACAACTCAAGCATAATCGACCGCTACCCTTAAGCATTTTTTGCTCTTCTTCTTTCTGTGAGTGAAGCAAATACAGTTCCTTTTATTCACAAATGATGTCGCGGGAACTACATTAAGTTTGGGGACTTCCCTTCTGCTGCTACTGTGGATGCAGCTCCATAAGAGACATTCGCTAGTTGCACTGCAGCAAGTGCAGCTGCTTTTGCACGATCAGCGCTAGCTAGAGCAGCACGAGCTCTCTCCATTACATCAGTCGGATCAGGTCTAGTATCAGGAGGCGCGTGAGAAGCTGAAGTCTGCTTAGGTGTTGACATGTTTTTGCTCATTGGGTTTTGAGCTTGAAGCTTCTGGAGTCTCTGTGTGGTCTCTGCAGGCAGAATTTCAGCTTCCCCAGAAACAGAAGACTGAGTGTAGTCCTTTTGGGGTGGCCGAGATTCAGACAGACTACCTTGGTTATGTATTTTCTTAGCTCCACCCTACAAATGACATTAAAACCAAACTATCAACTTCATAAAGGGAATTCGTTTGGTTTAAACCATTTCCAAAACAATCGCAAAATCATTGAAGCCCATGAAAGAGCAGAGGCTAAAATGCTAAATTAAACCTAACTCTGGTATTTGCATAGCATAACAACTAGGCGTGAGAAGATTACAGCTATGCAAACATATATCTATAGTTCCTTTTCCCCTATTGAATATCTACCAGACAAAGTAGTGATCATTGGATAGGCACAGCAAATTTATTTCAAGCAATTCTTAAAATTTGAGTTGTGGTTTCCACTTCAATGTATATTACTTCCATTTTGAGAAAACAATATTCCTATTCGCATGACGAGTCTAAATTTGAATCAATGTGCACGTCCAATTTAGGACACGTAACAATTTGTATGTGACCAACTTAGCTAACCCATAAATTGAAATGGTACCAGTAAGTCTTCATGGCTCTTCATGAACTCTGCTTCTGTGGCAGAAGAATCCCAATTCAAATTGTACTCTTTGGCAATTTCCTTTAAAACCTTGAGCCTTGCCTCTCCCGATGGACTTGCGGGAGAAAGCTTTTCAATGATCTGCACATGACAGCAAAAAACAATCCACTAGTTTACAACTTCATTGAAGACTGCAGTTCTTGTTGATATGTATACAAAACATAAAATAAGAAAGAAAGGTATCCCCCAATTAGGATACTAACAGTACGATTGACACCAGAATCAGGACGAAGCTCAGAAGAAACCATGATAAATTCTTTTCCGTATTTGGTACCAAACAGATTCTTGAGTTGAAGAAGATCAGGCACTTCTGAGCACCTTGGAGCAGCAAAGATGATGCTAGCAATAGCCTCTCTCAACTCTCTGGGGCATTCCCTATATTCAAGAAACACACAGAACATATTACATCCGATCCCCGGATGACAAACCAAATTCAAAGACTCACTTTTGAGTCTCGAGAATGGGAACACGAGCAAGAACAAACTCGCAGAAGAGCTCCAAAATCTCATAAGCTGCCCATAAGTTGGTTTCTCTGATCACATGCTCTACCTAATTTTAAAAAGAGTAACGTAGGACTTTTCTGATGTTTGTTTTGTAAGAAACTAACATAAAGAATCTGAGAAAATGAAGGAAAAAGGACCCTGATTCGAGCAATGGGTTCTTGACCAGCTTGTAAGAACTGAGCGATCTCCTTCTTCATATGTTTGAGCTGCATATCTCTCTTGTTCTGCAGCAATTTCATCCGAGCAATCGCCAGGTTTAAGCATGTCTTGCTGCCAAAACATTAAATTTATCGAATTTTTGAACATAAAATCTAATCAAATTGAAGAAAGAGAGCAATCCGATGCCATCAAAATCCAAAACGAGAAGGAGAAAGGAGAAACCATTTGGCGGCAAAGATTCCACGGTTGAAGAGTTGGTTTAGCAGCGACATCGCACCGGAGAAGATGAAGATGAAGACCGGTTGGTGTCGATCAGATCGTCGATTTTTCAAAAAGGAAAACGAACCCAACAAAGAATAATCGCCTGCGTCGCGGAACACAGAGATCACCGTAGGTCGTAATCATACCCAATAACAAACGCGCGTTAAACATTTTATAAATACACTTCTTTAAAGGAGGATCTTAACAATATTAACTACAGACAAAAAAAAACTATTAATAATAGGGAAAATTGTAAAAATGCCATTGTTTTTGAAAACCTAATCACAAATGCCATGAGAAATGCAAAAATGCCATAATTTATTAAAGAAAATGACAACTTTGCCTTTGAATTTGTTAAAGGGTAAATGACTATGAGAATATTCTTCTTCGTCGTGTTCTCTCTCTTTCTCTCATACCGGTGGCCATTGCATTTCTCCACCTCGTCGTTAGTTTATAGATTCACTCGTGTAAAGCTTTGGCGGAATGGGTTTGTGGAGAAAGACCTGAGGAAAGAGATCGGCGGGATTGGGTTTTGTTCCGGGACATTGAGATATGTCTCAATTTCTCTGGATTTTTCGAGATCGTTTATGACAACGGGCTTATAGAGATTCCGAAATTGGCTATGGTTTCTACTCTCGCCTTGGGAGAAGAGAAATTTCAGTAGATATCGGTCGATGCGCAACCTCGAACAGGTATCATACTCGTGAAATTGAAAAATTCGATGACTCTGGGTTTGTATTTCCGATTGAAAAGTAGATCATTCGCTTCAGGTTGTATAATCAGATAGAACTCGAGCCTGCTTCGAGAGTTGAGGATTCGTTTCTTTTATTTTATGAAGATCGGAATCTTCATAAAGTTTGAGACTTTTGGTTTTCAAAATCAAAATCCATTTGTGATCCATAAAAAATCTTCGATTTTTGGAGTTTTAGTTTGTTTGATCAATAATTGAATCTACTAATCTTTTAAAAGAGGAAACAAAAAAGTTGGTCTTTCTTCTTCGTCTTACTAGAATCACTTCTAGTTTTGGAGTAAATTAGCTTCTAAGAACACCGCTTTTTGTTAATCTCTTTATTGTTTTCCCCTAAACCTAGTTTATAGTCTGCAAAAACGAAACCTTCTTTGTTCTTACTCACATTAAACGTTTGTCTTCTTCTTTCTTTTGAATTGTAGTTACAGAGCATTTGATGAATACTGTAGATGCTAAATCTCACAATTGATTTATAAATAGAAATAGGGAATGAATTTCGTGGAACAAAGTGGGTTGAATCCCGTTAGAACCAACTTGACATCAACTACCAGAAAATAGACTTTGATTTATAGCTTTTATCGAAAAGAGATTACAAGAGCCTTCGGATTTAAGAGAACAAGGACCCTTCTAAGCGTTACCGAGGGCTGTTGTACAAGAGGATGAGAGAACTTGACCTATTCTAGAATGCTAGCTAATTGTGTTATGTTTTGTGTAAAATGATCTCTCTCGAAAGCGTCCCCCTTCTCTTTCTTTTTCTCCTTTCTTATAGCTCCCTCCGGTTCTTCCTTCTGCTAGGTCTTCAGCCTCCGAGATCTCCTCCGGATATCTCTCAACCGATACAGCCTCCTTGACCAATCGGTCACATTACTTCTAACAGGCTTCGTCTTGGCTTAATGGGCTTCTCCCTTCTTTCGGCCCAATTATTGCTTAAGCTTNGCTTCTTCCTTCTTTCGGCCCAATTATTGCTTAAGCTTTTCTTGATAATGGACCAAGGGCGAATTTGGCCCGACAGCGTCCGACCAATCCGTGCGTAGCGCTGACATAGTCCTAGTGTTATTTAAAAGAATTTCTCGTTGTTTTTATAAGGCTAGATTTGATGATAAGACATATGGAAATTAAAAAATCTAACTATACTGATTTTTATTTGATCAGTTATCGATTTAGATTTTTAATATTATAACGATATTTAACATATTTTAGTCGGACATGACTCAGATTATAATCTAATTTAATAATAAAATAATTTCAGAAGAGTTTATCAAATTCAGTCAGCAACAAAATGTTGGCTTCATCAGAGTCGTTTGTACTTTCCTGCCCCCTTTTCGGCAAGTTTTGATAAACAAACAAAAACAAATAAGACGACTTGCAAAAAGAAATTTCTAAAATGAAAGAATTGAAAAGCAATTAAATAAGTTAATTAAAAACAAAGTGAGAAAGCAGCAATTTAAGAATAACAAGAGAATCTCAAAAGAGATGCAACTTCGTCTCTTTATTTAATTAATAAGTCGTCAAATCTTCAACTCAAAATCCAAATCCCAACTTCGTCTTCTTCGTCGTCTCCTGCAAATCCCATTCCCATCATCATCTTAAATTCTCCGTCGTTGATCCTTTTTGCATGTCGGCTGATTTCAAGTAAGTACGCTTTCCTTCACAATTTTACTCTGAAATTCATTCAAGCCACTCGCTTCACAATGCACTTGACCATTTATTTCTGGAAATCTGTTGATATTTCTCTCAAGTAATTATGATTCTAATTCTCGATCGTATTCTCTGTTGCGATTTTGATTTTTGTGTTTGGTGGTGCTTTCTTCTCTGTGATCATAAGATTTTGAATTTCATTTACTCTGTGATTTCTCTTTGTATCTTTAACAGAGTTTCATTGTTTTCTTAGTAGGGTTTAGTTTCTCACTCTGTCTCCTGGAAACAATGGCTTCAAATTCTTCAACTGCACCACATGCTTGTCCTGCTCCAATGAAAGCAACCTCTAATGGGGTTTATCAAGGAGATAACCCTTTAGACTTTGCATTACCTCTCGCCATTCTCCAGATTGTCATCGTTGTGCTTCTCACTCGTCTTCTTGCTTACCTTTTGAGACCTCTCAGACAACCTCGTGTCATTGCTGAAGTCATTGTATGTTTCTTTTTCTTTCCATTGATTGAAACTTGCTCAATACCGGTTTTTGCTTAATGGTTTGATCCTTTGTTGATTTGCAGGGTGGGATTATGCTTGGACCGTCTCTTCTTGGTCGTTCCAAGGTTTTTCTTGATGCTCTCTTCCCAAAGAAAAGCCTCACTGTTCTTGAGACTCTGGCTAACCTCGGCCTCCTCTTCTTCTTATTCCTTGCCGGTTTGGAGATCGATACTAAATCCCTTCGCCACACAGGCAAGAAGGCATTAGGGATTGCCATGGCCGGAATCTCTCTCCCCTTTGCTCTTGGCATCGGTTCTTCCTTTGTTCTCAAAGCCACAATCTCTAAAGGCGTAGACAGCACGGCGTTTCTCATCTTCATGGGTGTGGCACTTTCCATCACTGCCTTCCCTGTGTTGGCCCGTATCTTAGCTGAGCTCAAGCTTCTAACCACTGAAGTAGGACGTCTTGCCATGTCAGCAGCTGCGGTCAACGATGTGGCAGCTTGGATTCTCCTTGCTCTTGCCATTGCTCTCTCGGGATCCAATACCTCCCCTCTAGTCTCCCTTTGGGTTTTCCTTTCGGGGTGTGGTTTTGTCATTTGTGCTTCTTTCATCGTTCCGCCAATCTTTAAATGGATTGCCCGGAGGTGCCATGAGGGCGAACCCGTCGAAGAAACGTACATCTGCGCCACTTTAGCTATAGCTCTTGTTTGCGGATTCATAACTGATGCTATTGGGATCCATTCTATGTTTGGTGCTTTTGTGGTGGGTGTTTTGATCCCAAAGGAAGGACCTTTTGCTGGTGCACTCATTGAGAAGGTGGAGGATCTTGTATCTGGTCTCTTCTTGCCGCTTTACTTTGTGGCGAGTGGTCTGAAGACTAATGTGGCCACGATTGAAGGAGCTCAGTCTTGGGGTCTTCTGGTTTTAGTCACCTTCACGGCTTGTTTTGGTAAGATTGTTGGCACCCTCGGTGTTTCCCTCGCCTTCAAGATACCTATGCGTGAAGCCGTAGCATTAGGGTTCCTCATGAACACTAAAGGATTGGTCGAACTCATCGTCCTCAACATCGGGAAAGATAGAAAGGTACAAACTGTATTCAACCTCCTAACACATTTGCCTCACGAATGATTTTAAAGGTAATGACTTTTCTCTGTTCAGGTTCTCAATGATCAGACATTTGCCATAATGGTTCTGATGGCTCTCTTCACAACCTTTATTACCACACCGATCGTGATGGCAGTTTACAAACCAGCGAGACAAGCAAAGAAAGAAGGAGAATACAAACACAGGACGGTAGAACGAGAGAACACAAACACACAGCTACGGATCCTCACATGTTTCCATGGCGCAGGAAGCATTCCTTCAATGATAAACCTCCTCGAAGCCTCGAGAGGCATAGAGAAAGGCGAAGGACTCTGCGTTTACGCCTTGCACTTACGGGAACTTTCAGAGCGGTCCTCAGCTATTCTAATGGTTCATAAAGTCCGCAAAAACGGAATGCCGTTTTGGAACAGAAGAGGGATCAATGCAGGAGCAGATGCGGACCAAGTAGTGGTTGCTTTTCAAGCTTTTCAGCAGCTAAGCAGAGTCAATGTCCGACCAATGACAGCGATCTCTTCAATGTCTGATATTCACGAAGACATCTGCACCACTGCATCAAGAAAAAGAGCAGCTATTGTGATTCTTCCCTTCCATAAGCATCAGCGACTCGATGGATCTTTAGAGACCACACGTGGCGATTATCAGTGGATTAACCGGAGGGTTTTGGTTAATGCGCCTTGCTCCGTTGGGATTTTCGTTGACCGTGGACTCGGTGGTTCGAGCCAAGTCTCGGCTCAAGACGTTTCTTTCTCCGTCGTGGTTTTGTTCTTCGGTGGCCGTGACGATCGTGAAGCGTTGGCGTACGGGCTACGCATGGCGGAGCATCCGGGAATTTCTTTGTCGGTTTTCCGATTCGTAGTATCGACGGAATCAATCGGAGAGATCACTCGCGTCGAAGTGAACAGCGACGGCGAGGAGAATCAGACTGGGAAAAACCTAAAATCGGACGAGGAAATCATGTATGAAATTAGAAAGAAGTCTTCGGTGGATGAATCGATCAAGCTCGTGGAGAGACTAGTTGAAAACGCCGCCGTGGATGTTAGATCGACGATTGAAGAAATGCGGCGGAGCAATCTGTTTTTGGTGGGTCGAATGCCAGGTGGCGAGATCCCGTTGGCAGTTAGAGAAAACAGTGAATGCCCAGAGCTTGGACCTGTCGGAAGTCTTTTGATCTCACCGGAATCTTCGACGTCTGCGTCGGTTTTGGTGATTCAGCAATATAGCGGCACCGGAACAGCACCGGATTTGGCTGCAGCCGGGACGGTGTCGTTGACTTCGTCACCGGAGAAAGACTCTGAATGAACCGGTGTTAATAAGAACGGTCTGGTTCGGTTTTTGTTCTGGGACGAGTACGGTTTAGTCAAACCATTGCAACTTGAAAGTCTGATTTAGTTCTCTCACTGTTTCAATAACTGGACTGAGTTCGAGTTTTCCTAATATAAATGATGAAATTAGTTGTTTTTTAACGATTAAATTTCTTTGAATCAAATAAAAAATACATTGTTTGTTTTTCGTCGGAAACTCAATTTATTAGGCTGGTAACGAACTTTTCGCTGGAAAAACCGATAAAGTGTTTACATGGGTAGCAAATCTATCGAAAGATCCTACTTGTTTTGCAAGTTTATCGGTAGCAGAATTAAAAGATCGGGAAACATAGAAACAACTAAAATGTGGGAACAGTCCCTTTAACTTAGTGAAGTCATTTAGCTCAGCTGCAAAAGATGGCAAATCCGAGAGGTAGTCACCATCGACACTAGCTGCATGCAATCCGTGGCGAAATCAACCTCAACTGATGATGTCGAGATCAAGTTCTCCATTGCCCAAAGAAGTGCTTCTAGTTCTGTGTGCGCCAGAGACGTCGTATGACGAATACTTTTGCTTTCATTCCTCAGGGCGATGTCATTTTCTACAAGGTTCCATCCGAGGCCACAAAACGTGTCGTTTGCTTTCCAGGACCCATCAATGAAACAAATCAGCCCCGAAAAAGAGGGAGATATTTCTTGTGGAGGTTCCGAAGGCCCCCATTGTTGATTGTAGATCGGCCTCTTCAGGGTTGTTAGCGCTCCACCACGAATTAGCTTCCTGGACAACATGAAGTACTATGTCTTGGGTGTTTTCACATTTGGATTCAAAGATGAGCGCGTTTCTCGCATTCCAGATAAACCACAGTACCCCAGGGGAAAATTCGAATTGACTCCTCGTCTACTCCTATTTCCTTAGCCTTCCAAAAAGGTAGACAAATTACTGTATATGGAAGTCCGAGGAAATAATGTTGGTGCAGAGGGAATGGGAGCTAAAGCCCAGGTTTGACGCGCAAGTGGACACTCGAAAAGGACATGGTTAATTGTTTCCTCCTCCGCACCACAAATGGGGCATAATGCCTCGATACCTAGATGTCTCAAAAATAAGCTTTGGCATGTAGCCAGATATCCCGTTAGACATTGCCACACGAAATGCTTGAGATTTCGTGTGGTTTTAAGCTTCCATGCATGTGCCGCAAGTATATCCACTGATGGTCCTTGAAAAGGGAGGTCACAAGCAAGGCGAGATCTCTCTCTCTCGCGGCCCAGTATCCTGAGCGGAAAATGTAGTTTTCTGACTTCGTGTATGACCAACTGTAGCCGTCACTTAGATAAGTCTTTGATGGTCAGATACTTAAAATCCGGGGGATCTCTTCTGGAGCAAACAACTCCCGGGGACATTCTACTTTCCAAGCTTTTGTATCATCATCCATTCAATCATTTACATACAAATGGGGGTCTTTTTCTTGGGAAACACCTTTCGGGGTTCGCGCAGGGATGTCGAGGATCCACGGCTCGCTCCATACATTGGTAAGCATTCCGGATCCAATTGTTTTTCGTAGCCCTGAACAAAGCAGGAGTTTTGCCGCCATAATACTTCTCGAGCCATAAGATGGATGGTTCGATGATTGGACCTCCAAGGGGCCACAATATCTAAAGTACCGGCCTCTGAGAACCCTACTGATAAGGGAATTTGTGAATCTAATGAGATGCCATAATTGTTTTGCCAACAAGGCAATGTTAAATTCCTTAAAGGTTCTAAAACACAATCCTCTTTGTGATAATTGAGTGCATAATTTGTCCCAAGATTTCAAGTGAATACCGCGACTATCTGCTTTAGAACTCCACCAAAATATGGCTATAGCGCTACTTAGCTTAGAACATATAGCTTTTGGGAGAAGGAAGCATGACATATCGTATGTCGGGAGGGCTTGGGCAACATATTTTATTAATACCTCATTTCCACCTTTGGAGAGAAATTTTGCAGACCATGAATTAATTCTCATTTGGAGGCGATCTCTGACGAAGGCAAAAACTTGGGCTTTTGACCCCTGGATCTTTTCGGGTAGACCGAGATATGTCCCCATCCCACCTTCTTGATTTATTCACACAATATCCCTTATTTTCGATCTTTCTGAAGCTGGGACATTCGCTCCAAACATCACGGATGATTTTGATATGTTTATTAATTTCCCTGATGCTTCGCCATATTAGCGAATAATGTCGATGACTTCTTTCCCTTGGGATTCATTAGCCTTACATAAGGAAAGGCTATCATCTGCAAAGAGGAGGTGGGAGGTTGAGGGGCTTGCCCGAGAAATTTGGATGCCTTGGATGCTTCCATGCCATTCAGCGTCCCGGAGTTGTGCTATAAGCGCTTATGTGCATATTATGAAGAGGTAGGGAGAGATCGGATTGCCTTGGAAGATCCCCCGGGTAGGGGATATATTTCCTTTCGGGACTCCGTTGAGGAGTATCTTGCACGATACAGAGGATATACAAAACATAATCCATCCTACTCATTTAGGCGAGAATCCCATCTTCAGCATAAGTTCTTCAAGGAACTTCCATTCCACCCTATCATAGGCTTTACTCATATCCGTTTTGATGGCCATGAAATTTTTTCTGCAAGCTGGATTGGATCTTAGTGCATGGAAATTTTTCTGGGCGATTAGGATATTCTCTGTAATTAGTCTTCCCGCAACAAAGGCGGATTGCGTTTCAGAGATAAGACTCAATAAAAATTTCTTCAATCTGAGACTAAAAATCTTCGAGATCACTTTGTAACTCACGTTACAAAGGCTAATGGGTCTAAAGCCTGACATCTCTCGCGGTCGTTCGGATTTGGGAATGAGGAAAATATTAGTCTCATTTAGTTCTTTATCAAACAAGCCTGTTGCATGGAATGTCCTTACCATACCAATGAGATCCTTGCCGATTATATCCAAATAGGATTGGTAGAACATTGTCGTCATACCATCCGGTCCAGACGCTTTCTCTGCACCTATAGAGAACAAAACTCTTTTAATTTCATCTTCTGAAAAGTCCCGGGTTAAATAAGCATTCATCTCTTCCGTAACTGGCACGAGAATCTCTTCCAAGACTTTTTCGAAGTCGTGCGGGTTCATATAAGAGAAGAGAGATTTGAAATAATCTTCAGCCAACTTTTCAATGCCAGCTCCATTGTCAATCCATTCTCCATCCTGATTAAGAAGTCCTAATATGCGGTTTCGGGCTCTTCTTTGCTTAGTCGTGGCATGGAAGAATTTAGTATTTTTGTCACCCTCTTTTAAGCAATTTGCTCTGCTTTTTTACGTCCAAAATATTTCTTCCTCCAAATATACAAGCCCGAATTTCTTTTTTAGCTCCTGAAGGGTCTCTAAATCAACATTTTCGTCTAGTTGAGCTTTATCGATGCTGTCTTGAAGTTCTGCAATTAACTTCTTTGAGTTGGACTTTGCTCCGTTCTTCCATGTCGCTATCTCTCGTCTACAGGATCGAATTGGCCTCGAGAAGCTTCCGTGTTCATTTGGTCTTGTAGGGTCCCATCCTTGAGTAATGGCTTCTCTTAACCCCGATTTCCCTATCCAGCGTTTATCGAATTTAAAATTCCTCCCAAAAATTTGCGGGATCTTTCGAACAGTGGTAAGAAGTGGTCTATGGTCAGATCCCCACATTTTAAAATACTCCAAATAGGTGTGGGGGAAATTTTGATGCCAGTCTTCATTCCCCGTGGCTCTATCTAAGTGACATTTAATCATGCCGTTTTTGTGTCGCCCTGTCCATGACATTGGATTTCCTTTATACGGGATATCGATAAAATCGCAGCATTGTATCATATCTCGAAAGGGGAGGAACGATGCCTCTGATCTACGTTAGCCACCTTTTTTCGTGGTTTCTAGTAATTTCATTAAAGTCTCCCACAGTGAACCAAGCACCAAATTTATTAGTAGATATTCGGGTTAGTCTTTCCCAAACATTTCCTCGGCAATCAACCGCCGAATCTCCGTACACAAAAGTAATAAAGACATGATTTCCATCGAAAATAGTTTCAATATCAATAACTCGATTGTTCATACATAAAACTATTATAGGAAAGTCACTAGAATAAAACAAGGCAAGACCCCCACTTAGTCCTTCAGGATCAACAGTGAACAAACTATCGAAACCTAAAGATGCTTGGAGATCTTGCAAAACCATCCGATTGTTCTTTCTCTCCAAAAGAAAAACGAAACCTGGGGAATACAAACGACACATTTCCTCCAGTCGGTGGGATGTAGTCCTTGTTGCTACCCCTTGTACGTTCCAAGATAAGATCCTCATCTGGGGAGGTTGGATGGGTTCTGGACCCCCATCAAACCTTCTCCCATGGAGTTTGTCGGAATCATGAAAGACGGAATCGTCTCACTACGAGGAAACAACAACTTTTTCTTGCTTTTCACCTTCTTTTCTTCTTTGTTCTGAGCTTGATTTGGTGTCGGATTCGGTGAAAACCGACCTCTAAGCACCTTCATTTTCTTTGATGCAACACCCAAGATAATTTTTGGGCTTTTTTGGCCTTTTCCTTTTAGGCCCAATGATAGCTCATGTTTTCACCCGAGATAACACTGCAAACGTACAGATGTACGTTGTAGTGGTTCGGGATCGAATCCACAGAGACCAAAGAGTAGCACGAAAAGTTAAGATCAAACAGCGGACTATGGCTAAAAAGATATCTTTGAGAATGATGCAATTGTCTAAAATAAGAAAGCGAAGAAAAGCAGGCAAGCAACGAGGTTTTAAACGATTCAAATAAGTGTTGGGCATCGGGTATTCTCAGGGAAACATTTCATAGTTGACTTAAACTACAAATTAGGGAAGAGGTTAAGAACCGTCTTGAACTCA